>NW_023614075.1:0-42003 GCF_013339725.1 Rhipicephalus microplus | reverse complement strand
ATTTTTTATACTTGGGTTTTACGTCATCAAACACAATATAATTACGGGGGACGCCATAGTAGAATAATGTGCAAAATTTCGACGATCTGGCGTTCTTTATCAAGCCCTGACAACGCACAGTATACGGGCCACTATCCCTTAGCCTCCATCGATATGAAACCGTTTCGGCCGGCATCGAACACACAACCTTTGTGCGAGCAGCCGAGCACCGTAAAAGCTACAACACCGCGGCGGGCCATTTACGTATGGTAACGCCAATAGGATTGTGTGGATTACCGCTAATCTTTTGCTGACCCACGTTTGCGAATCCCCGTTGGGAAGATGACAATGGCGATGAATAAATATGAACAGCGTTTTTCAGCCCAGAGATCTCAAGTTGTTTCAAAATACTTTCGGAAATATACTCTCCTGAATCTTCGCCGGGCTTCCTGAATAGTAGATATGTTCCAAACCATCCCAGGAACATCATCATCACCACCATCATGCTCAACGTGCACGCGCAGTGAATTCCTCGTGGCACGGACCTTCATGCCATTCGCTGGGCATCGCGTCTACCGGGGTCAGTGAAGTGCCGTGCTCAACTGCGGGGTTCTTGGCTGAGGATTGAGTGGTTTTAACTTTCTGTCTTAGAGTACGATTATAGTTTATCTGTTTCTGAGTCTAACCATATCTCTTGTGCTCATGTCGACTACTTCTCCTGGCCGCGGTTGATGCAGTGGCTTTCCTTTCTTCACTCGATGGTGACTACGCTGGAACATAATGCGCCAGTGCATTTGCCCGAGTGCTTTGTCGTCGGTCTTTTCGTGTTCGCTTTCGTTTGGTATTCTGTACCTGGCGCCATTTTCAGAATGTTTCTATATTTCGGCTAAGCTTCTACGTTTGGCTACGTTTCCTAAGTGTGTGTGTGTGTCTATGTGTACGTGCGTGTGTGCGTGCGTGTGTTTTGTTTGTTTGTTTCTTTGTGCTTGCGTGTGCGTGTGTGGGTGTCACCACAGATTAACTTACTCATTGTTTTTTAATGTCTGCCTTCTTTGTATGACTTGTGACGATAATTTTACTTTACAAATAGGAATGCCGTCAATGGAGTCAGTATAATAATTAAATTCCTGGGTACAAAACAAAAAATGAAGCATCATCGTCTATGTTTATTTTTTTTTTGCAAGTTCGGTTTTTCACTGTGATCGCGTGCACACGCTTGGGTAAGTCGCAGCCTCCTGTGGCGGCCCCAGTAACGACCGAGCATGCCATGCCCAAACACATTGCGTGTGACGCAGTAATTTTTCAACCTGTAATGTCACCTGTCGGGAAAAGAAAAGCGAACTTTAGTGAACTTTTCAATTTTATTGCGAATTCCAAGCCGCGTCCTGGGCTATATATCGCTCCGGTGTCTCAAGAGCCTCGACTGCCGATGGGCAGCGGTTTTCTGACCGTGCTCAGAAAGTGTTGCAAGGCTCTTTTAGAGCTTCCATTTGGTGCGTTGACAAAGTGCTGACAAAATACTACTTTAAGGTGGCCCTCCACAACGGCTGTGATTATTTTGTTGGTATTTGTGATGGAGGTGTTACATATACCACACGGCACTCTTGTCACTGTGCGGTTGTACCAGGGAGATAGTGAGGTGCGAACAAGGTCTTCGCGTACTAGCAGACACTGGTACCGTTGATATGGTACAGAATGTCTGCACCACCACTTCCGGCTGTAAGTTTGTTGCTACCGGTGTGGTTTAGGCATTGTAGTAGTACCATGCTCTCCTCGTAATTGAAGAAAAAAAAGGTAAACTTACGGGCTCGTTTACTTTGTTAAAACAGTATTCATGAGACCTAACAGACAATCATGCCAAGTAAAGTATAGGGAATTGTATGAGGTAATTTTAATGTAAATCTGAAGAAAAACCGTGGATCAAAAGATGACCTGTCACGCGCAGAGGCCGAACCTGCGACCTTCGAATATCACGTCCGATGCTCCACCAACTGAGCTACGACGGCTGCTATGTCTCATCCACTTTATGGTGTATGTGTGCCTTAAACCTAGATGGATGGATGGATAGATGGATATGGCTGTACCCTTTACATCGGGCGGTGGCTAGCGCCACCAAGCCGTAATACTTAATCAACCAAAAACTAGATTTTTTCCCCCTTGAAGTGAGGTTGAGGATTCGTACTTTGCAGTGAAGGGTTTAATTTTAACTGGTGCCTTGACTTCAGCCACCAATCAGATAACCTCCTTCTAGTTAATCCTACGCGCTTAAAGTCTATTTTGCCCCCCTGTCCCTAAACCCCAGTGCTTTGAAAAACTCTGCGCCATCATCCTGAACTATAGGGTGAAGCCCTTTACAGAACATTATCGAGTGTTCGGCAGTTTCTTCTTCCTATCTACACGCACTGCATACCGTGTATACCCCTTCGTATTTGGCCCTATATGTCTCGGTTCGCAATACTCCCGTCGTGGCCTCAAGCAGTAGAGAAATACCCCGAATATTTATCATAGATCCTTTTCTTGGCGATTTCCTGCTCAAAAGTTCGATAGATCTCTAGTGCAGACTTCTTAATCATGCTGATTCTCCACATATCGGTCTCAGCTTCCTTCACCATCTTCTTAACCGAACATTCTTTTTGGTTTGGCCCTCTGCTGTTTTTCAAGTATTTGCCAGTCAATTTTCTGGTTCGCCTCCTCCTTTTTGTATCGCCATTCTTCATGTACAAGTAGCTGAATACCTTCCTAGCCCAAAGCTCCTCCCCCACTTCTCTTAATTGCTCCTCAAATTTTATCTTGCTGCTAGCTTCACTGCCCTCAAATGATGCCCATCCAATGTCACCTTGTACTCCCTGATTCGGTGTATTCCCGTGAGCTCCTAAGGCAAGCCTACCTATTCCACGTTGCTTGATTTCTAATCTTGTTTGAACTTCTGATCTCATGCACAATACCGCATTGCCGAACGTCAGACCAGGAACCATGGCCCCTTTCCATATTCCTCTCACAACATCATACCTATTGTAATTCCACAGTGCCTATTTTTCATTACCGCTGCATTCCTGTTACCTTTAGTCCACACGTATATCCGTGTTCCCTTAGGTACTCGGCGCCATTGCTTATCCATACGCCCAGATATTTGTATTTATCTGTTATCTCTAGCGTTAACTCCTGTATTTTAAGCTCACTACCTTCATTGTCAGTAAAAATCATGACTGCTGATTTTTCCTTACTGAATCTGAAATCTAACCTATCTCCTTCATTACCGCAGATGTCCACCAATCTCGGCAAATCTTCCTTGTTGGCTATTAGCACTATATCATCTGCGTACATCAATGCTGGTAGTGCCTGTTCTATGAGTTTTCCCTATTTGACGAAAGAGAGGTTGAAGCCCAGTCCACTTCCCTCTAATTTGGCCTCTAATCCTTGTAGGTACACCATGAATAATAAGTGTGACAGAAGACACCCCTGCCTAAGCCCCCGTTTTACCTCTGCAGGCTTGGATACCTGTTTTTCCCACTTTATAACTACCTTGTTACCTTTATAGATATCCTTTAAAAGATTAGTGACTACATCTTCCTCGCCTTGTGTCCAGTGTTCCCCACAATTCCTCTTGAAGCACGCTATCGTACGCTCCCTTGATATCCAAAAATGCTAGCTACAGGGACCTGTGTTTCTTTTCTGCTATTTCGATGCACTGCGTCAGTGAGAACAGATTGTCTTCCAATCGTCTGTGTTTCCGAAACCCATTCTGCAGTTCCCCCAGCAGCCCCTCATCCGCTATCCATGCCTGCAGTCTTTCCTTTATAATCTGCATCGCCAGCCTGTAGACCACTGATGTCACTGTTATAGGACGGTAGGTGTTTAAGTCAGTTTTGTCCCCCTTTCCTTTATAGATCATGCTCATTCTGCTAATTTTCCATCCATCGGGAACTTCTCCATCGATCATTATTTTGCTCACTGCCTCTCTCAAAGCCTGCTTAGACTTCGGACCTAATGTCTTTATCAGCCTAATTGGGATGCCATTTGGGCCTGTTGATGTACTACTAGGAACCCTTTTCTCAGCCCATCCCCACTCTTGTTGTGAAAATGGAGCCATTGCGCCACTTGATTCATCCTTCTCTATTGTGGTGCAAAAAGCACTTCTTTGTGGAAATTTTTCGCTCACTGACCTGGGAGAGTTAGTCAGCGCCACATGTTGCCATTGCAGTGAGTGTGGAACAGTCTTTTTTTTTTTGCTTAATGGCGTCACGTAATACGTGATCTTATTCCAAGCTGGCAGCTGATCAATAATTTGTCACATGCCATCTGAAGACACTAGGTCTGCCAGAACGAGACCCTGGCTATGAATGAAGGAAAAAAAGGTAAATTTAAGGGCTCGTTTTCTTTGGTAGGAACAACTAAGCTTGCGGTTAGTGGCTCTAGAGATAGAGGGGAAAAGTAACGAGAGCAAGGAGCAAAAAAAAGCTGAAGTCTTTTTCTGTTTGCCTCTCCATACTGGCGGGGAGACATATCCCTGCATAGAGTGGAAACAAAGCGTTTCCAAAACTGAATTAAGAGCAGACCTGACGAAAACAGCCACTTGCTTACATAGAATTCTGAGAGAGCCGGCGACTTGCGATTTGAATATGCTCGAATAAATCTTTACAGCGCCAGTGATCATCGAACGCAAACGCTGTGGAAAGTATCTCACGTCAACCGTAGTTCTAACAACAGCTTCGACATCAGTCTTATAAGTAAGTTCTCGTATTCTATGCTAGTTGGTATGGTAGTTGGTATGTTAGTTGGGGCAGTTGGTACTTAATGCTCTACTACTTCGCAGTGCGTAGTAGACCATAGAGCCCCAACTAGCCTAAATTCAAATCTTTGTAGTACTACGGCCGCGTAGGCCGCCAACTCGAGTTTACGCGAATGTTAATGCGAGCTGCTTCTTCCACCTTGATCAAATAACTCCTCACACTATAACAATGCAAGAAGAAAAAAGAACGCCTCAGTTTCTAGGACTACCGTAATTCAGAACATTTTAAACATCACGCTCCTCGAGAGCACGATGACCCATAACAACACCAATAAACATTCCGCAGAACCATTCTCATCATCAGGTGAACCAGGAAATAGCTAACCCCCTGAGTACTCGCGCAACAGCGCGAGCAACGCAAATGCAAGTGAATCAAAATGGCAAGAACCAGAATGAACGAGCCATCGTGCCTGTCGTAACAGTGTGGTGCAGTTCTTTTCGTTGTACCTAACCAGAACCGCAAAAAAAACTCCTTTTCTCTGACAAATCTGCCAACCCGAAGGGCCTAACGAGCCCATCACATAGGGTTAGCAGTATCAGGCTTTTGCGCCTGACACCGCTTCGGGAAGATGAGACGACAGGACATTTATGTGAGCTGACTTCGTGAAAGCGCTGTCCCTTCGTAAAAAACACAGAGGCATGCACTCCACGAAAACGTTTCTGAGCTTCTCCAGAATATAGCACAGCACTGTGCCGACACAACTATACCTCATTCTCACACTGCGGCTTCTGCCGGAACGGAACTTCAAACAACTGTGGCTTTCCTCTCGAACGGGCATATGCCGGTTTGATTACGGTTTCCATCTACGAGCTTGATCTGTGCGTGCGAAACTTTCTCGCTTCTATGTCGAGCGAGCTTATCTCGAGCTGTCACAGGAGCGAGTGTGCTCGTATGAGAAGCTCAGTTAAAAGCTCGAACCTTCTGTATATTTATGCTTTCAGTGTACCAAACGTTGTACTATTTGTACACCAAAAGCCGGCTCTAACGAACACCGCCATTTACATGAATCTGTTCCGATATACCACGTATTTCTGAATAACGTGTTTTTAAGAAATTCCAAAACATAGTTCGTAGCATAAACAATATTACACGATATTCGCAAAGAGAACCCTGATGGGATGCGAAGCAGCAGCGTTGTGCATGGGTGGCGTCACGGGTTAAACGGCGCTAACGCGGGTGCTGCAGTGAGCGCTGGAAGATTCGTTTAGGTATTGTGGGTGAACAGACGAGGCGGCTGCTGCGGGCGCTGCGGCGAGCGTGTGGTAAGTGAGGGAGAGTGACGACAGTGCGCACCAGCGAGGGAAGCGTGCGAGGGGAGCATGACGTTAGCGCGCAGCTGCGGCATGACCTACTTGGCACCGCTCTACCCCCCGTGGCGAGGGGAATGCGTTGCGGCGCGTTCGTACGGATGCAAGTACGTACGGCGTTACACACGTGAGTCAGAGAGCTGCTTCGCATCTAATATTGTGACGTCAGGCGAAAGTGCGGAGGCACAAGTAATGCCATGCCAATCGCCTTTCATAATGGCTACCAGGCATCGAGAGTTCACATCTGCAACGTCTTCGGCAGGTGTATGTACGGGTCATTTTGGTGAGGAGTGCGTCGCTTTTTTTTTCTTTTTCCCCATGTCAAGTGAATTACGCAAATTGCTTCCACCACGAGAGCTAACTCAAGACCAGTACTCTGATTGTATGGCATGAAGACAGAGAGAAAGAAAACTAGGTGAAAAGCAAAAAGCAGGGAGGTTAACCTGGTAAAAGAACTAGTACCCTAACCTGCACAGGGGCGGGTAAATAGAAACCGAAAACGGACAGAGCGATATACAAAACAAAAACAAAATAAGAGGAATGCACGCGCGCACACACATGCGCACACATGCAGGAAGTTCGAGTCAGAGCCGTTCTCAGAGAGAGGGAGAGAACTCTTCTCTGAAATTTAGAGAACTTTGCCAGTAATTGGAAATCGCTAACTTACTACTGTACAAGGCGAAGGAGATTGTGGACTAGGAGAAACGAAGAGAGAGATGAAAAAGTATAAAAAGCTTTAATGAAATAACACAGTGAAAACGCAAACTCAGTACATTGGTCTCTTGGGTGGGGATGTGGATTGACAGAATGACTTATCGCACATTTTAAACGGGTCAATTGTCGAGCTGACCCATACTCTCTAAATATCTGAATATTAATTTCATCGCATGCCTCTCCTGTGCGATGCATTTTAAAGTGCCTAGGACACAGTCGGTTAAAGTTATATAGGTTAGCAAATGCATTCAATGTTAATTGGTGGCACGCTCATCAGCATACACTCAGCCCACAAACGAAGTTTGTTGGACAGTTTCTATGAAGCCACAGTAATTGCAGTACGTACATTCTGATTCTCTGAAGCTGTACTGGTTGAACACAGAAAGCGCAGTTGCGCCTGCACAGCTTTTTTCTGTGACGTTAAAGAAATGTAAAGAGAAACAAACCCTTAATTTAGATTGCCAAAGTGCACTCTATGAACTATAACGCCACATGTTTCATTATCATGGATTCATTATCAGCGGAGAAAATCAAGGTTTAAGTTTCGTTTTCGAATGTCGCGCCGAAATTGCAACCCGGGACGTAACAAACTTCAAAACGTATTTTTCGTATTTTCGCGACATTAGCTCAATGAAACTTTCTGAAACTTCAAATGCTACGTCTACGGCACCCACTGATGACAATGTACTGAATTTTTATCGATTACAAGCTACGCAGGACCCAGTACACGGCTTCAAAGTCTCCTACGTCACGGTATTTGGTGCGAGAATCTCAAGGTGTCGTATCCACCTGCATTTTCTTTACGAGTATTTTTACGCTTACGAAACTTTCGAAATTGGGACATCGTACTTTACTAATCAGCGAAAAATTGTTTTGCCCTTTAGATTCTCTTTAACTGTTTCCACACTGCGTTACCATTCGTGTCTAAGAGTGGGTTTCACGAAGTGATTCTTTCTTCGAATCCAAATGGCAAGCAATCATTTTTGTTGACAGCTGTAAGGGAGATGACATCGCAGCACATCTTCTGCGAGTGTCCTCGCTACAATGTGCAGAGAAAATTATTCGTGGTCGTTACAGCTCGCATAGATCAGAGACCGATGAAGGCAGAAACTATTCTGGAATATCGTCCTGAAAGTTCATCGTTTGTGAAGGGGATACATTTTGTGAGTGAGTCTGAGTACGCTCCAATTCTTTTTGCCGAACTATGATGTTGTCTTTTTTTTTATCTCTTACACTGAAGAAAGTCCTTAAGAAACGTGGTAGGTATTACTGCTTCCGGATAAGATGAGTTGAAAACGGCAGTGATTTTGGTCATAGCACTTGCACCGCAGCCTCAGAAAAGGCTGTTTACAAAGGACAGAGGCAACTTAAAACGTACCCGCGTCGCATTTACTTCTTACCGTCTTGCAAATTGCATACAGGCGAGCCGAGATAAACCGTTTCCTTCGTCGTCCTGATAGAGCCTATCAAAGGCTGCGACCTTTCTATACACAACGATCACTCTGCATTAAGCGAGGACACAAAGTCCCCATCAGGTGGTCACTGGAGTATTTGTAGAGAACTTCCAATAAGTGAGAGCGCGTGTAATGGGAGTGTGGGTTCAGCGTTAGCGGTGAACTTCTAAGCTTACACATTTGACCGCCATTGCATGTCGCTATTTATGAAACGCGTGGTTTCTGGAACAATGTTGCTGTCTCAAATTACTGCAACAGAAACTAGAGGTTCAATCAATAACTTAACACTTGCAAGCAGAGCTGGGCAGTGTCTTATGATACAGGAGCAGCCCGAAAGTATCTTATATTTACATTTGAGCATTTGTATTTCCTTGTCAATATACATTTAAAAAACTGTATCTTCATGCCTGCATGTAGTAAAATAATTTTAACGTGTATCACTTGTACCTCGACACCCTGCAGTACCCCATTGCTTTTTTTTAAATCGGAATGAACTGACATGTTTCCAAGGGGGAAAAAATAATTTTGTGCTACGCCATCCAAAGGCACGCAGCCAGTCGCCGATTCAGTGGGGGTGGCAGAGGGACCCACCCCATAGGCATGCATTGACCCCTGTGGTGAAGCGTCACGATTGCGGAGGCCATGCACTGGTGACGAATGCCATGGTCTCTCAAGGCCGGGGTCGCAACCCTAGTTTTTCCTCGGCACCAAGTTATTTTGCGAGTCATGCATTGAGACCCAACAAAGGATGTAATATTCGCAGCTTATTCGACAAGATGATGCTTATTCGGAGTAGTTAACGCAACGAGCACATAAACAGCGCTAATAATATGTCTCAAATGAATGAACTAATTTGCCAGATCCCACGTACAATTGAGAGCCAGTGTTATGCGAAGCATGCGCATGCAAGGTGAAGGTGTTTTAATTTTTTTATAGAGCCAGATGTTTTGAAGCGGCGCTCCATATATTGTGAGCATATATCACGCACTTCATTCTCATTTGAGGAGCAGTCTGTCACCACTGTGTTTTTTGAGCTCATAATCATCATCGCTTTTTCGGGTGTGTGCTGCTTCACATGCGTGACGCTTGTTCGCTCCCGAGAATAAACCGAGTCATCATACGTGGTTACAACCGTGTCGTCATACGTACAAGTCCGCGCACACGCATATGTTAAACAGCCGCATATGTTCTCTACTAGCAGTTAGGTAACGATGCCAACAGCAACATGGATATTAGGAACACCAGAAGCGGTGAGTTGATATGAAGCACTGCTGTTTGCGATGGGGCTCACGAGCATGCCACTCCTCAACACTGCTACATAAATGAGCTTCATCGGGTGGCGCCCAACTTCGGTTTTCGTTTTTCTACTAATGACTTCAATTGACGTTAACCCGACATGCCGGCTGTATCATAGTAGTGCGTATGTAACGTTGATAAAAGTTGATAGGCAGTGCTACGACTAGAAATCACGTGCAAGGGCATTAAAGTCTATTTGCAAAGTATTTTCGAGACTTCGGGAGCTCTTCTTCTGGTGTCCTATTCAGCCTCTCCCTTATTCGCTGGAGCGCGCAGCCTCTTTCCGGTCTTTCTTCCTCAACGTCCTTTTGAAGCCACGCAGCTTTCACAACTCTCGACAGAAATTAGAATGACGAAATGCGTTTCAGCACAACGAATGCTGTCCCCAGAAATTCGCTTTTGGGCGTACATCTCGGAGGCCGTGCGTAAAGTTTTATTACGTAAGCCCATGAATTATGTTGAACGCGGCCGCCCGCCTGACGCCCCTGGAAGGTCTTTACGCATACCCTGCATCGCTCTTCAAATGTCTCAACACATTCAAATACACACGGTCAGACTTGTCGAGTTTATTTAAGAGTCCTCTCACTTTACATTTCCTCCACTTAGTTTTCTTTTATACTGGGAATGTGCTGACAGGTTCGGTACGCTGGCGTAGTCAACAGCGTCATGACGTCACAAATCGCTGGTTTTTTTTTTGTTTGTTTAACTGAAAGCGTTCTCGCGAATCTAACACCGCGAGAATAGCTCCCCTGGCATGGCTATGTGGTAGAATACTTGATTTTTCACGCGAAATGCTTGCGTTCAATTTTGCTGGAACACTGACATTTATTCTTTGCATTCTTCTGGTCAATGCTGTATATGCCAGCTTTTTCTTAACGTTTGAGCGTTAAAATTACCCATGTGTGCTCTCGCCGTTCCTGCGTAGAAAAGAAGAGTCAGTCATCTGTGGCACATACCCGCATATCAGTGGCACATGCCCGGCCCCGGGCAAGTGCCACTGTTTTTTTTTCAAATGCTTGCCGAAGTACACGACAACATCGCGAAATTTTTCATGCCATGACCTACGTGCCATATTCGTCAAACCTTCTTAGCCTCCCATACTAATTTTGGTGTACCCAAGCGGCTGGCTGGCTGGCTGGCTATCTATCTAGCAGCTAGCTCACACAGTGCTACATCATGGCAGTGTGCGTTGGCATCGCTGACACAAATCCTTGTCTTTCTTCATAAAGAGGGACGAAGAGTGATATAGATAACAGGTCTTGTTAATAGAGAGAGACAGCGAAACAGATGGATCCCAGTGCAGGAGCGTCTTTCTCATAAAACAGTCCTCCACACCGCGCACTTTTCTTTCTTCGAACTCACACACATGCGAGCGGGAAGCACCAGAAAAAACGACATTGTCCACAAGCTAGCATGACTTATTAGACCTGAATAAAAATCCATTTATTCATCCATCACACAAAATCACGGAATCTAATAAAAGATAGAAATCATGTAGACCAAGGAAGTAGTGATTTTTACAGAATGAAGCATCTGGTACCTTCAAAGCATGAAGAGGAGGAGGGAGAGGGGCAACGACGCGACACTGGTATTTACACGCGTCGTGTACTAAAGTACACAATCAGAGCGGAATAAGCACCATTCCTATGGCAAGTACTGTGCGTGAACCAATTAAGTGAGCGACCGTCACCCCAGCGTCTCCGCACAGAGTTCAAATCGTTCCGGACATCTTCCAGCTAAGTGGATCATTTGGAGCTCACCACTTATCCCAATCGTCTGCGCTGTATTAGTGAGTCACCGTACCCAACGACCAGTCAACGGAACTGCTACGGTTGAGCAGCGCCACATTGAGGTAGGAATGGCGGTTTATTGATAAAGAAAAGTTGTGCGTATTACCCCCTGCCTTTCTCTGTCTCACTCGCTTCCTTGTTGTAGCAGTAATGACGTTTCTGGGAAGACTACAAGTGCCTGAGTCCGTAGACTGTTGCTATGTTTTCCAGGAGCGAGCATGTCATTACTTTTGGACAATTTTCTTTTTTGTTTTATTTCCATCGTGTTGCGATCCACCCAGTCTTATATTTTGCGATCGCTGATATTCTCCGAGACGCCGAGCACATGCTGGCGAGACCCCAATTTATACCGGTACACTTTTTCCCAACGCATATCATTGCTGGGTCCCCGTTTCCGGCAACAAGAGATAAGCCATGAGCCAGCATTACTTTATCGAAAAAGCTGTTCGTGTTTCTCTTCAAAGATCACGCTTCAAGGAGTTTTGCCAGATTCCTGGGTCACAGTATACCTTCCCACTTCCCTGTTTCTATTTATAATGGTATATTTGTCTTCCTGATAGCACTGAGACGGACGGAGCCGAATTCGTAGTCAAGCTGTCGAATGCGTGTTTTCGCACAGGAGTACATGTTTCAAGGGGGAAAGTTAGAACTCTTAAAGTTCTAGTTTATTTAAACTGGAAGGACATACCCAATCTAAACTAAAGCTATTTCTGCGTTTCCGCCACATTTAAAGGGGATGTTTCGCTATTATACACCACATTAACGACGTACTATCGTGAGCAATATGAGCTTTAACAGGCGAGCGCGCGGCAAATAGCTGCGAACCCATCCGCTTGTTCGCAGTGGCCTGAGTAGGAAAGTGGGAAAGGCGGTGCACTTCCGCTTGCTCTTGACACTACCACCTCGATATAGCGCGTCAGTAGCTGCTATCACTCTAAATTCGATAACCTATGCGAAAGTGCACATTTTCACATTTTTGTACACCTATAACCTCGACGGTTACAAATACAAAGGTTACAGTTTGTTTTAAACAATACACGTCTTTTTGGGGAATGTAACTTTTGTAGGGGTGTACAGCAATCAAAAATACGTATGTTACTTTTGAAGCGTCCTCCATCTATATGTGCTTCAACCGTACTCTCTTGTGTAGCAGAACGATTAGTGTGATATCGAGGGCGTATACGCGAGAGTTCTCACCTGTATGCCACAGGCCAAAACTGAGAGTCCAACCTGTAATTGAGAACTGTACGATTTACTCGGCGCTTCTGGCACAAAAGTGTGTACCTACGTAGAATATTCAATGATATAAGCGACAGAATCGTGTCGTAACCACATCTGAAATTCTGTCACGCTCTTTATATGCCGTCTGCACACGGTCCATATGGTGCGCTGAGCCCTCGGTCAACTAACTTCGTTTATGTGTTGCATACAGCCTAATTCTGTAGCACCACACATTAGGTATTTTCGCTCATTCCGCAAGCATAGAGTCAAAATCTTACGGCACGGAACCCAATTCACAAGCACACGCACATACACGCAGTACAAGAACAAAGGTTTAACATATTGATACCGCATTCGTGCACTGGAAGCGTGTGCATTTATGGTTACACCAAAGCCCGTGATCACCACAGGGCACGAGCACACATGAACAACCGATATTTACCTGAATAAGTATAATCAGCGTACTTCTCAAAAGTAGCCCATAACACGAGGCAGCTACAGCAGTACTCAGCTATAAGAAGGCGCACAAATGGCAGATATATCGAGAAACATAACCGTCTACACATCATGTAGCGAGCGGTAGGTCACTCATGCACAATAAGAAACGAAGTGAGCCTCGTATGTATATTGCGAAGAAAAGCACAATAACAACAAACTCCGCAAATGAGGTCACTTCTAACAGCTCAGAAAAGACCCGGTTTGACAATTGCTGAAATAAGGAAGACGTCAAATGCCGTTGAAGTGTATCTGGAACAAAATTCACTTACCCAACTGAGTTATTCGTCCATGGGCCGTTGGGCAGTAGTTGCAGTACTAGCGAAGAACGGCGCTTGCTGTGGAGTCGTCTGGTGAACAAAAAAAAAACGACGTAGCGCCGACACTCACTAAATGTTTCGTTGCAGTTACCACGCAGCATAGCCCACATGGTTCTGCTTCTCAGTGGCATCACTGGTTTTCCGCAGCGCACACAAACCCATGGAAGCGAGTTGTGAAATAAGTTCGAGCACGCGCTTCAGTGGCTTCTTTCCGCCGTCTACACTTCATGGCGCTGCCCTCAGCCAGGCGGTATTTGATGGAGATAAGCCACGCTAGCAGCCTCGGTATACTACGAATTTTTTCACTCTCTCTTTTATTAGATGAGAGAAGCGGCGAGGCTGTGTATGCGTGTTACTGCGTTGTTCATAGGTTACTATACGGACGGGTTACGCTGCAATTTTCGCGCTGGTAACTTATGCATTGCTTGCAATATCGGTTTTGTAACGTTCAAACACTACAGAATAACGAAAAGGTAAGAAATTATTCCCCCTTGAACCTTTTATATCATAAGTTACTGACGTCCAAAAAAGTTACGTTATAGGTAACCATATTTAGAGTGTAGCGGTTCCATTAACGCGCACAGCCACACCAATAAGGCTATGCATCTAAGAATATTTCAGACGTTGCGTAACCTGCCATGATGCTCAGGCTATGCTTTTAATACATCCAGGTTGTCTTCGCTCGACATTTTGTCAAGCGTATTTTACTTATTCAGTTACTGGTGCACTTAATTTTCGTGTTATCAATGCTAGCGGCTGATGGCACGCAGTCAGTCACCCTTTTCACAGCAACAATCATGCCGAAGTGCCAGCAGTCATCAGGAGTGCCCCTCCAGTTTCGGCAGCGCCATCCACGTGTCACGTTATCTTGAGTTTGAAGCTATTTGCCACGCGCGCGTGCTCACGCTCGTATTGCTCACAATAGTACAGCCGGTCAAACCTTTGGCTATCGTACATGCGTGGCAATTTTTTCATTGTATCTTTGCCCTACAATTGAACCAGGTTTGAAAAAAGTGAAGACAAGCGTACGCCCACAAAGCACATGTCCACGAAGCAACTTTTCGTAACTTCGTTCTCTGAAATGACACTGACAAACAAAACAGTGGCCATTGCACAAGATATTTGAAGTTCTGGCCGACTGTACATATATATAGAAGCAATGGTTTGATTGATTAATTGATTGAATAAATTAATGAATGAATGAATGATTGATTGATTGATCGAATGATTGATTGATTGATTGATTGATTGATTGATTGATATGTGGAGTGTAACGTCCCAAAACCACCATATGAATGTGAGAGACGCCGTAGTGGAGGGCGCCGGAAATTTCGACCACCTGGATTTCTTTAACGTGCACCCAAATAAGCAATGGATAAAGTTAAATAGATAACAAGCATGGTCGAGGACGGCGAATGATTATGTGAGGCTAGAATTTATTCGACGCAACTAACTTCGTTTATGTGTTGCATACAGCCTAATTCTGTACCGCCACACATTAGGTATTTTCGCTCGTTCCCCAAGCATAGAGTCAAAATATTACGGCACAGAACCCAATTCACAAGCACACGCACGTATACGCAGTACAAGAACAAAGGTTTAAAATGTTGATACCGCATCCGTGCACTGGAAGCGTGTGCATTTATGATTACACCAAAGCCCGTGATCAACGCCGGGCACGAGCGCACATGAACAGCCGATATCTACTTGAATAAGTATAATCAGCGTACTTAAGTATAAGCAGCTACCCCAGTACTAAGCTATAGGAAGGCACACAGATGGCAGATATATCGAGAAACACAACCGTCTACACATCATGTTGCGAGTGATAGGTCAGTCATGCGCAATGATAAACGAAGTGAGCCTCGTATGTATACTGCTAAGAAAAGCACAATAACAACAAACTCCACAAATGAGGCCACTTCTAACAGCTCAGACAAGACCCGGTTTGACAACTGCTGAAATAAGGAAGACGTCAAATGCCGTTGAAGTGTATCTGGAACAAAATCCACTTACCCAACCGAGTTATTCGTCCATGGGCCGTTGGACAGTAGTTGCAGTACTAGCGAAGAACGGCGCTTGCTATGCAGTCGTCTGGTGAACAAAAAAAAAAACGACGTAGCGCCGACACTCACTAAATGTTTCGTTGCAGTTACCACGCAGCATAGCCCACATGGCTCTGCTGCTCAGTGGCATCACCGGTTTCCCGCAGCGCACGCAAACCCATCGAAGCGAGTTGTGAAATAAGTTCGCGCACGCGCTTCGGAGGCTTCTTTCCGCCGTCTAGACTTCATGGCGCCGAACTCAACCAGGCGATAAGCGATGAGGATGAATCACGCTCGCAGCCTCGGTATACTCTCACAAATGTTTTCACCCTCTCTTTTATTAGACGAGAGAAGCGGTGAGGCCGTGTACACATGTTACTGCGTTGTTCATAGGTTACTACGGACGGGTTACGCTGCAATTTTCGCGCTGGTAACTTATGCATTGCTCGCAATATCAGTTTTCTAACGTTTAGACACTACAGAATAACGAAAACATAAGAAATGAATCCCCCTTGTAGCTTTTATATCATAAGTCACTCACGCCCAAAAGTTACGTTATAGGTAACCGTGTTTAAAGTGTAGCGATTCCACTAACGCGCACAGCCACACCAATAAGGCTATGCATCTACGAATATTTCAGATGTTGCGTAATCTGCCGTAATGCTCAGGCTATGCTTTTAACACATCCAGGTTGTCTTCGCTCAGCATTTTGTCGATCATATTTTACTTATTCAGTTACTGGTGCACTTAATTTTCGTGTTATTAAAGCTAGCGGCTGGCGGCACGCAATCAGTCACCGTTTCACAGCAACAATCATGCCGGAGTGGCAGCAGTCATCACGAGTGCCCCTCCAGTTTCGGCAGCGCCATCCGCGTATCACGTTATCTTGAGTTTGAAGCTATTTGCCATGCGCGCGTGTTCACGCTCGTATTGCTCACAATAGTACACAAAGGTCAAACCTTTGGCTATCGTACATGAGTGGCAATTTTTTTCATTTTATCTTTGCCATACAATTGAACCAGGTTTGAAAAAAGTGAAGACAAGCGTACGCCCACAAAGCACATGTCCACGAAGCAACTTTTTGTAACTTCGTTCTCTAAAATGACACTGACAAACAAAAAAGTGGCCCATTGCACAAAATATCTGAAGTTCTGGCCGACTGTACATATATATAGAAACAATGAATTGATTGATTGATTGATTGATTTATATGTGGAGTGTAACGTCCCAAAACCACCATATGAATACGAGAGACGCCGTAGGGGAGGGCTCCGGAAATTTCGACCACCTGGGTTTCCTTAACGTGCACCCAAATAAGCAATGGATAGTGTTAAATAGATAACAAGCATGGTCGAGGACGGCGAATGATTATGTGAGGCTAGAATTTATTGTACGCATAGTGATACTTATGAGAGTTCGAGCGTGCAGACATCGTCGAAACACGCTTAGGTGGCGCGTTTAGGTAATGCCGCATTTGAAAGCCAATAGTCCTTCAAACCACAGGAAACTGGGCAGCCGTATTAAAGAGCAATATACCCGGTTGCATGAAAAAGCACTGCATCACTTGGCAAGTCACTGTCACTAATGAAATTGAGAAGTAAGGGTGTAGATTAAAATGTGCCTCAAAGATGGAAAGACCGATGGAAAGACTCAAAATATACATGAGCCAATAAAACATTGTGGACTTCGTCCAGCTGTCCAAGAGGTTGCCACCTCACATTAGCGATTCATGCTTCATCTTTTCGTCGGAAAAAACGCATCGACAACAAAAACGCCCCACTTATATGTCGCACGTCTGCGCCTCGAATTCGCTAGACCGCAATGCGAAATCACTCGAATGCTATCTCAAACATGAGGAAGGTATTCGAATATAGACCGAGGGAGGCTAGTCCTCGGTGGTGGCTTTCGGCTTGCCGGAATGAGCAAGCGCATCGGCTGAGGTTCGACCGTGTGTTCAATGCCACATCGATCACTGTTCGTGTTTTTGTTCTCGTTCGTGTGTGGTGAGATGTGATCGGGCGGGAATGCGCGCCGATATATTGGCCAAGCGTTTCGACCGAGGCGGAAAAGGGATGCCAAGAGAGAGAGAGAGATAGATGGGCCACTGTCCGAATCATGGATGTGTCAACGGATTTGTTCATCCGTGTCGAAGGGAAAATGACATGCCAATGTCCACGCCACTGCCGCCTTTCCCTCTATACGCGGCTGCTCCTTGTCGATCTCGAGTTATTGTGGGCATTCCGGGAAGAGTTGAGTGGGAGCACCAATTTCCCAACATCTCGCTCATGACAGGTCTCTTCAGCGTTTCATCGTTCAAACATAAGACCGCATGGGCGCAGCTGATAAGAGCAATACGTCCGGTGAATCCCTCGTTGCCTGTTGTGACGGCGATTGTTTTGTCTGCCTGCTTTTGCGCTAAGTAATTTGTCTTGCAGGCTTTCTTTTTATGGAGTGTTTCATAAACACACATCGTTAATGAGCAGCTTTAGTTTTAAGAGTTGGTCTACCCTTGCTAGGGCTTCTCTCTCTAAATCTCTCTCGCACACACGAAGACACACTCATGTACACACCCAATTTATAATACGCTCAATATTGTCAACGCTTTCTTGTGACCTACATGCCTGATCATTTTCGCTTTGTCAGAAATCAACAAAGCTGCCTTATATTTTATTTGTGTTGCATTCACGGCTAAACTTGAAGAGCACTATGGCGTATATGGCAGACTCTATGCATCGATAAAAAATATATCTGACAGTCATTACTCCGCTGTGAACGCACCATGGTGTTCTTGGTAGTTTCGCTTCATTTTTTTGTTATATTTATTGCACTTTTTGTGCTTGTCACCACATTAGTTTCTGCAGCATGCATTTTACTTGTTCAATTTTGATGAAATTCGAAGCAACAGGAAACATACCTCCTTGCATTAGAAATATCTTTACCTTCCTCTTGACGTGAGCGCTTTATTTCATGTAACGTGATCTGTGGACGATTAAGTAATGTTAGAACACTTCAGTAACCTTCGAATGCCTGATGGCATCGACTTGATGAGTAACTTATGGGACGACATGAAAGCCTGATTAACGAATTTGAAGGGCGAAGCAGAGCGGTAACTCTTAAAATTGATGTGTACTCTATAATACTAAGGTAATGTTCAGCAGTCTTGGAAGAGGACAAAGCAATACGTTTTACGCAGGTCAATGGGCACCGCACATTGCAACTACGAGAGTGCAGCGACTAGAAGAATGAGAATGGGGTGGAGCACATTGGGCAAGCATTCTCAAATGATGACCGGTCGATTGCCACTCTCCATCAAGAGGAAGGTATACAACAGCTGCACCTACTCACCGAACTAAACGTCGTGGGTTGCATCACGGCCTTGCCATTGCATTTCAATAGAGGCGAAATGCTACACGCTCGTTCACTGTGCGATGTCGGTGCAGGTTGAAGAAACTGCACTTCATTGCCTTTTTCGTCGTGCAGTTTAAACGTGTCTGCTGATGGTATGAACCAACTATCCTAACACCAAGCCATACTCGCCATTGAACTCTTCGTGGTCAAAATTTCCGGAGCTCTCTCTTACGGCGATCAAAATTTCTGCAGCTCTCTCTTACGGTGAGCCTCATAATGACATCATCGTTTCGGCACGCGACATCTCAGATATTATTATTACCGGTACCTACCCACTGGCCAGAAATACAGAAGCTTAGTGATAGGGTTCAACTTACATTGAGGACGATGCCGGCAGCTATAGAAACGAAAGAAGAAAGCCGGACTTCGTGGTTGTACAGTGGTTACAGTGCTCGGCTGCTGACCCTTAGCTTATCTGCTACCTCATCTTGAAAGCTCTCATCACATGACCAGACGCGCATAATCAGCCTTCATCAAAGTGGGTATCTTTCCCTTCGCCACAACTGAAGCTGCTCTTGGGAGATTAAGGTCGGAAAAAGAAGTTTTCAGACACCGTTATCATAGACATTCACATCAAAAAGCAAGTGATCACCTAAACTTTATTAGGCTTTTTTTTGTTTTGAGATAAATATATGGGAACAACACAGGATACAGGCAGCGGCCACTTCGTGGTTCGAGATAACAAAGGATTTTTACACCAACCTATGCTCTTGGTACCAAACTAATGTCATTAGTCTATGCTCTACTACCGTGATCTCCGCGGTTATTAATATAATGGACCATCTACTCATACCGCAGCGTGGAATTGCGACGCAATGCGCCTCACTTACCTTGAAAGTACAGTTGCCATGAGTACACTTTTGCTGTCATAACTGCATGTCCTGACTATATTCCTTATTGGGCTTAGTGTTAAGCACCACCGCACACTACATGTCCTTTACCCAGTTTTTCACTTTGCAGGATCACTTCTTCAAGTTCGTGGCTAGTTAACGTCATAGTTAACGTTCGCTATGACACCGCAGTATGACAACGTGCCCCGCAATGGAAGGATTGTAAAAATGAGCGTAGTTGTTGCACATGACCAGGGAAGGAAACATAGATGGAGGTGCCGAACGCCAGCAAATATTTAGCTGCACCTAAGCTGAGTGTATAATGGGCTTGATATCCGTTGGCGGAAGGCACTGGCAGTAACATATATGTCCCAGAATTCATTTCATCATTAGTCGGTCTTTTCTTGTCTGCCGCCCCGTCTATATATGATTTATATCGCTTGTACGTAACACTTGCATTTTGATGAGGAGGAGACCTAGCATAAAGGCAAGGAGGAAAACGAGGGAAGGACTATCACCAGATTTTACGGCCTAGGACAAGCACCCCATCGCTCCTATGCCCAAAATGTGGGCGATTTTCTGGTGGACGCACGTAACAGCCACCGTTTATTGTCGTGAAGCTCCCTCGCGACACACCTGGATGCGAGAGAATATCCCTGGCTCTAACACCCTTCCTGATGACGATGGCGTCGGGGCTATTGTAACGCAGCCTTACCTCTCTGGTCTTAAAGATCGCAGGCATCGTCCCTTTGCGCCATCACCATGAACGGCCCTGAATACGGTCATCACGTTTCATCTAGGAGTAGGTGGCACTGTGGACGGTAGTTTAAGCCTACTTCTTTATGCTCCTCTCCTGCGTGGCCTGCAGTTTGTTTTTTGTTCATTAGGTTGTCATCCACCGTCAGCTGTTTAACGCCACTGTGCGAACGTATAGGTGTCCGAATTGTAAAATAATGTGGGCCCTGTAGTCATTCGTCGTACTCCTAAGGTAACATTAAATGGTGCAGTTATGCCAGGTGGTTGTCGTGTGGCACGGGTGCAGACTCTGTGTTAAGTGAAAATGACAGAGACGGCCATGCTTTGAAGCTACTGTAACACCTACACCAAAAAGAAAAGAAGGAGATGAGAAACGCGATAAGACCTCGTGGCGCAAGCGTCTTAAAAAGGACAAAAAAATGGCAGCATTTCCACGAAGTGAATGATGGATAGTGGGGCGAAGCATTCGTCCATCCATGCGTCCGTCTGTGTGGCCGTCCATGCGTCTCTTCGTGCGCCCGTCCCTGCGTTCGTTCATGCATCCGCCCCTGCGTCCGTTCATGCGTCCATTCATGCATCTGTCTGTGTGTCCGTTCGTCCATTCGTCCGAAGCATCCGTCCGTCCATTCATTCTTGCTTCCGTCCTTCCATGCGTGCGTCTGTGTGGCCGCCCGTGCGTCCATCCGCCCGTCCGTGCGGGCATCTCTTCGTGCGTCCGCACGTTCATCTGTGCTTCCGTCCCTGCTTTCGTACATGCATCCGATCCTGCGTCCGCCCATGCGTCCATCCGTCCGTGCAGCCATCCGTGCGTCCGTCCATGCATATGCCTGTGTGTCCGTTTGTCCACCTATTCAACACTCCAAGTCCCACCATGTCGCATCTTTTTATCATATATTCCCCATATAGAAGCACCGCCATTCAGTGGACATTCCAAGGACTAAACGAGAGGTGGCACACGCACACTTTCTTACGGCTTGCGCTTCGAGTGTACTTCCCACCTTCAACCACCTTGAGTTCATGGTATATAATAGTTCACTGTATTCATGGCACTGCGGCCCAATGCTCGCTAAACCTTTCTAAAACCAAGGAGGTTACGCCCAGTGAGTATAACGTAGGAACCTTTTCCTGTCAGATAGTGCTCAATGTACATGCCAGTGGCTGCTAATGTGAAATGAGAGACAGGTGGATTCAGCTTTTAATTTCTTACGGCTTGCGCTTCATATCTGTTTCCCCCTTTTAACCACCTCGAATTCATTCATGGTATATACTAGTTCATTGTATTCACGGCCCTGTGGCCCAACGCTCGCTAAAGCTTTCTAAAACTAAGGAGGTTACACCCAGCGAGTATAACGTAGCAACCCTTTCTTGCCAGATAGTGCTTAATGTACATGCCAATGGCTGCTAATGGGGATCGCAGCATGCGCGTTGACTAAAAGCCGAATGCTCCTGTCTCTCATTTTCTATTAGCAGCCATTGACATGTACATTTAGCACTAGTTTTTATTGTTAAACAACGCACAGAAGAAATCTCTCACCGGCACCACCTTGGAGGTCAAATGTTAGACCTATTTCGGGTATGTGCCACTGGTGGTTACGTACTACGAGGGACGCACAAGCCGCGCCATAGGGAGCCTCGCCCCTAAAAAGGAGTGAAGGAGCAGCGCGTGAGCGAGAAGCAGAGTTCAGTGGAAGAAGCAGTAACGCGGAGAAGAAATCCCGGCTCCTGTTGACGCCCGGTGCCTCGGAGCCTGAGGCTCTTAATTGTCAGAAGAAGTGTACGGGCCACCCCAAAGTTCACCTGAACGTGAGTCGCCACGAGGTACCCCTACGACAACCATTCGTGACCCTTCGTTTGACTTCCAACTAGAGCATCGAGTCCGACTCAACGCTGCGAAGCGTCGCATCTGGGACGCTCCTTGTTTCTCCGGCGAATACCCACGTTGAACTGTGGTCCTTGACTTTTCCTGCTTTTTTTTATGTGAACAGTGAGTGGTTATTATAACTGGTGATATTTATCTCCTCATTGTGTACAACACGAGAGGCTTGTTTAGTTATTTTAGGGGCGAAGCTCCTTATAGCGGCACCCGTTCGTTTCTCGTAGTCGTAGTCGTAGTCGTAGTGTGTAACCAGTCTTACGTTTTGACCTGCAAGGTGCTGCCGGTGCGAGATTTTCTCCTGTGCGTTGTTGAACAATAAAAACTTCCTAGCCTGTGCGTTAACTAAAAGCCGAATTCTCCTGTCTCTCATTCTTCATTAGCAGCCATTGGCATGTACATTGAGCACTAACAGAAAAGAAAGGGTTGCTACGTTATACTCGCTGAGCGTAACCTCCTTGGTTTTAAATAGGTTTAGCGAGCGTTGAGCCGCCGTGCCACGAATACAGTGAACTCCTATATACTAGTTATACTATTATATAGTATATAGTAATATGTACTAGTATAATGCGACATGCTGCATTTCACGCCGATGCGTTACGTCCGGCTTTTCGTGACGGAGGGACGCCAGATGCGCTGAAGCGCGCATGCATCAAAGCAACGCAGCGTGGCGCACGCCTGCGAGTATATGGCAGGACCGGCCTTGGCGTGGCAACGCCGGCGTGACGCGACGAAATGAACGCCGGCGAGCACGCACACCACGTCACGCCAAAATGTATTGGAGCCTTGACTGTGGCATGTAGTCATGTTCTCACATGACACGCATCGCATGATAATCACGGGCCGAATTCACAAAGCTTTCTCTTTGGCTACGCATTTTCTTAGCCAAAAATTCTGTTATCTGGAGGGATTACTATAGCGCGGGTGTAAATTTAACTTATTCGGCACTTTAAGAGGGCAAGGAGGACACACAATAGCCAATGAAACGACAAGGAAAGAAAGAAGTGTGTGCCGATAATATCAAGGTAGCACGCAAAGCGTCTAGCATCGAGAGTATACGATGATAGCCAATGATTTGCTGCATCTAAGTTTCAGTTCCGCGAGCGTCTGCTACAGCGCTTACGGGATGCCGCGAACGTTGTTATAGGCGTTTTGGCTGGCTGTGCAAAGCCAAGCACTCGCCTTTCATCAACGACTGTAGCTAAAAACGAAATTGCTCGATGGCCTTAAGTCATCGAGAAATCCATGCACTATCTCGCCAAGTACAAGTAAACAACACTCCAGGTGCACCACATAAATGAAACCACACATAAATCGATGCATGCAATGCTTGAAAATGTGCCTTGAATGTCTTCCCCTATTTAACGCGACCAGTTACCTTACATTTCATTGAAGCTGCGCTGCTACTTAACTAATTCGGTGCAATCTAGCATGGTATAGTGCTGAACGTAAGGGTGTTTTGTACCTATAGTCAAAGGCAGCCTTTGTTACAATATTCTTATTACAAGACACATGAGCGACTTTGGTGCCTGCAGACGAATTGTGCGGAAATAGATAACAGCAGTAATCAAATGAAATTGTGAGCGCAATTTCGCTGGTTCCATGCACCGCAGCATTTTTATAAAGCCGGAATGCGAGAACATGCATACGCTTACGCTTGGGTATATGTCTACGTAAAATGAGGGAGACTCGTCGGGAGGTGTCTCAGTGCTAATGCTTTTCACAAAACACGGTGCAAATATTTCGTCCAGCGTTGTTTGAATGCGCAAACAAAGCAGGGGACGTATATACGAGTCTTGAGGTCGAGAGACGTTATCACACATGCGAAAAGGATGAAAAGAGAGAGAGAGAGACTCTCGTTTCGGCTGCGCGAAAGCTTGAAATTGATAGATAATAAAGACAATTTCCTGGCCCAGCAGCCGTCAGGGAAAGTCTCCGCAAAGCAGCGTCAGATGCTCGGAGAGCATAAAAAGGTGGATTACGCGTTATATGGGAGTGACAGCCACTCAGAAAGCGAGATGAAGTGTGACTGTCCTTAGATGTGAGAATCAATGCTTATTAGGAGAGTTGAGTTAATGAGCCAAAACTTTCCTAAATAATGATAATGGAAGCAAACTGAGCATTCATCTCGTGAAAGTGACACTAGTGACAGTGAACTCATAATAGTTGATTAGCGTTGTCACAGGCTTATATATATTTTTCTTTTCTTATTTATATTTGGCAAACTATGAGAACGTAGCCTATGTTAGAGCCGGCTATCCCAACGTCATGACAGTAATGTACAAGAATAAATAGCGCACGGTTATACAGTCACACGTGGCGGTTTCTATCTTCTAGTAACCTTGGGCAAACGCATTCTAACTATTTTTTCTATTTTTGACAAAGTTTCACCGGACGTTTTTGCATTTGGCTTTGTTCGAAGGAATGACGATATATCAGCAATAGGGCGAATGCAAGCCCTGCTGCAGTGGACGAGTGGTTACAGCGCTCAACTACAATCTAGAAGGTACTTGGTTCGATTCGCAGAATCACTGAGCCCTTTTTTTTTTTTTCAAGAGGTTGCCCGGCCTGACATTATGCGTGGTGGCGGGTACTAATTATTTTAGAAGTAGGCTTTCGCACTTGCTTCTTTCACTTCCCTTTTGACCCAAAAGCGCTGCACTGTGCTCCTTCAAAAATTAATCAATTCAGGGTTCATAATTTACTCCTCCATCCTCTATTATCGCAAAAGTGTCCAGTGCTAAAATACCAATATCATACCTGGTATATTACTTTTCACGTGTTTGGATACTCGACCGGCAATCAGTCTTCACGGTGTTTTGAAGAAAATCTACACATGCAGTGAGCTAACTGCTTGCAGCCAAGTTGACTGCTTTTGTAGGGACATGCTTTCGTGCTAATTTGGTGCGCATCATCACATGCAGCAAGACCAAAGAGCACGGACAGTTAGAGCTGACACAAAGTGATTAGTTCGTGTCTTCTCTCCCGCTATCTGTCATGCTGCGCGCTTCAGTGTAATGTCGCTGTCAATGGTTGATATATATTATAGCAGTTACTCAAGTTCTGCTGAGAGGGTCCCCTATTGTCCAGAATGGAACAGAACAAAGGCAATTTGATTTGTGTGATAAAGAGATACCCTGCTTTTGGTTACTAGAATAAATTTCTAAACTGAAGTCTATTTTTGATTAACAACAGTTCCAGTGCAGATGAAAGGTGCATGGACAAAATTCGTGTATTCAGTTTGATTAGATTTTTTACCTTAATTGTAATTGCGAACCGGTATTACAGTCTGCATAAATATCACACACATATACAACCACGGGTGATAGCTTGTTTATTCTGATTAAAATTGAAAGGTTGAAATCGACATATTCAACCAACGCAATGTGTACGAGATATGCCATGTAGAGTAGCTATGCTCTAAACTAATCTTCGCAGGTTCGTTCCATTTTACGCAATTTCTTGCCCATCACTGTAGGTTGGTAAATGAAACAACTTCTTCGAACACACATATTTGACGTAAGGTTATATTTATTTTTTTGCAGTACAAAACAAATTGAAATGTATAATGGCTCAAAAAAGAAATAACTAGAAACAAATTCAGCCAAATCATTACCAAACTTACTCACCAATGATAAATGGATTCTCATTTAAAAGATAGATAGATAGATACACACACACACACACACACACACACACACACACACACACACACACACACACACACACACACACACACACACACACACACACACACACACACACACACACACACACACACACACACACACACACACACACACACACACACACACACACACACACACACACACACACACATACATACATACATACATACATACATACATACATACATACATACATACATACATACATACATACATACATACATACATACATACATACATACATACATACATACATACATACATACATACATACATACATACATACATACATACATACATACATACATACATACATACATACATACATACATTCATTCATTCATTCATTCATTCATTCATTCATTCATTCATTCATTCATTCATACATACATACATACATACATACATACATACATACATACATACATACATACATACATACATACATACATACATACATACATATACGCACACACACATATACATATGTACACCCATACATACATACATACATACATACATACATACATACATACATACATACACTCAGGTGTAAATATTAAAAAGAATGGCTATAAAACAACGATTCTAATACACTCATTTTGAATATACTACAGAAAGTAACTTACGAGAGAAATCCACCGGCACTGCTATGTCTGACCACGGTGTTTCTCGAACCATGTCGCAAAAGCTTGATGCATAGTTTTCCGCTACTGCCCAGTGATAAGCAGTTTTTATAAAAAACACTGGAATAAAGCCCTTGACAATGTCATGCTAAAGAAAAGGGCTGTGCATCAATATTTTGTACATGTCTGCAATATCACTCTCTTTATTTACATAGCTTCGCTCATTCACAACCCACTAACAAAGCATGTTAGGACACTTGGGCTGAAAGTTGGCACAGCGCGAGTAAATTCTAGACAATACATGAATAATACAATTATGAGCTACTAAGCTCCTTGGTGCAAACAGTGTTTATATTGACAGCTATAGGTGCCATTTCGTTTCCCCAAAACACTTCTCAAAAGTACAATCAACTTTATTTAGCTAAAAGTTTCTATTCTGGCGCGTCGTGGCAGCTCAACACAGGAAGTGACTCTTTCAACCAAGAAAACAAAGACCAATTATTTTTCTAGTTCGTGAATTCACCCTGTGCTAACATTGAGGCAGCTGGTAAGAGTGCTTTTGGAGAGAGGAAACCACCACATTCCCACCAGTTGTGGCCTTGGGTAGCTACTTCAATTGGACAAAAATGATGAAAAACACTCCTCAAGAAGACTTCAATGTTTGCACATCAACACAGCTCCCATACAGCTGTCTATTAGTCTGCTTGAAAAATATTGAGTTTACTGGTGGGCAAAGACTACATTATGTGAGGTGATGCTCCAGTGCACCGCATGTATGTCTTGCTGCTGGCCTCAACTGCGATGTTGCTCAGCACATATGTGTAAAATAACAACTAATACTATGCCACTGCAAAATAATTATGTGTCATTTGCATGAAACAGGGACCACAATAAAAGAACATAACAATATTTGCCTTCACAAAGTTCAAAAAATGTAAATAAATTTCCACAGAGTTTTCACAGTTCATCTGAGGATAGTAATATTGGTTGTAAACACCGTCTTACTTCCACTAACAAACTATTTTAAGATGCCAGATTCAATATTAGAGTATACCAGCACTTTTGTAGGGCTAAACAATTGTACAGGCACCTAGAAAAACACAAGTGAATGCATGCTATAGCTACATATAAAAATAAATACTTTTATTTCTAGTCTGAGTAGAGCTGCATAGATGATAAATCACTTGCATTACATTATGAACAAACATATCCGAGCAAAGTATACATTTAAAAAGTTACACTTACACAGTAGATAAGTAGACTGTTGAAGGACGGACAGGCAGTGGGATAATACCCAAGAACTAAAATCTACTGTTAAGATATCCTAGGAGTAGTGATGGTCCTCTTCCTTCCAAATAAAATAATCCACATAGATTCACTTCCCAGAGCTTATACACTCATGGCATCATTGGTGCTATACAAATGAGTGTACACTGAAGGATTACATCGACTAAGTACATGATTACTGCATCCATGGCTTTACTTCTAGTACTATAAAGAATGAAAACACAGTTACCATGGGCGACCATGGATGCTGTGATTTCTGGCATGTAAATGTAGAGGCACGCAGGCACTTAACACACATGTTAAAAACTTCAGCTCAAAAATATTCGCCCACTAACATTACAGCAGCCTTTAAATTAGTGTCATAGTTTGGTATCTTCCATGCAAAATTTAAATAATTTCGAATGCAAGCAAATGAACAGCTGAATAATGCACTGCTACGAAGTTAAGCAGCAGCTGCTCCTGACATCACAATGTGCTCTTTCTGCTGTTGTAAACTTTGAGCAGGAGAACAGTCACTGGCAGTCCCTTTATACTTGTTGGTCTTCTGTGCTCTGTTCTTGATACACTGTACATGACTGTGGAGCACCAAACCCCTTGTTACTGCTGGAACTTAGAAAAAATTACGGCATATTCACGGGGTGAATGATAATGAATGGGCGAAGCTCCGGAGGGATTCACCGGTAAACTGTGAATCTTCCGTGTAATTCTCCCAGTCGATCATCATGTAAAGACGTGAGAAACGCTGTGTGTGTATATACACAAATCTTGGTGGCGGCGTCGCGCCGCTGCAGCCTCTTTTTCACGTACGGCAGGATCTTGGCGGCGGCGTCGCGCAGCTTCACGGAGCGTTTCTGCCTCGCGCGCTCGCACATCGGGATTCTGTCTGCGAGCGCGCGCTGCTGCCGCCTTGCGCTCTCTCCGCTGTGCAGCCTTATCCATCCGGCGACTCCGAGCGCGCGCCAACAGCGAACGGATTTTATTACAACGCTCCCCCTAGCGTACGTCGCCGCACTAAATCGAACGATTGCCTTCAACCAATGACACGCGCCATATGTGACATCATTCCTATTTTATAAGATCTCGCGTCTTTCATCAACTACAAGTACCGCTTTCTAGTTTATAACATCTTGCATCTTTTCATCATCAGCTACAAGTACCACCATCTAGTAAACACTACAAAAACTAAACGAGAGGTGGCTACATACAGGAGACGGTACCGCCAACTAGTGAACACTGCAAGAACTAAACTAGAGGTGGCTACATACAGGGGACGGTACCGCCATCTAGTGAACACTGCAAGAACTAAACTAGAGGTGGCTACATACAGGCTACAGGGGACGCACAGCCCACGCCCTAAGGAGCTTCGCCCCTAAAATACAGATCATTGTTACAACCATGCTACATGCAAGAGTGTATAGTTGTCAATTATGTGCTGATATTTACAGATATTGTATTTTCAGAAGCCAATGACAAGCCTCAACACACACATACACAAACAGTGAAGACTGAAAATATATTTAATATGATAGAAGAGCTAAACTACAATGTTATAGATGAAGGCATGAAACTTCTGACAGGCATAAAAAGCCAATAGAGTTTCTTCTATTTCGACTTTACACTAGGTGCGAGAAGTAGACCACAAATAAGTTCACTAAGAAACACAAGTTAGACTACATTACAACACAACAGCCAATGTTCATAACTTTAAGGCTGTCTAACATAGCCAGCTCACCATATCGCATATAGGAGCAAATGGGCAGTCTAGAAGACACAAAGAACTTGTGGAATATGAGTGTGCTTGTTGCTGACATCTATTATTCTAAATGAAGAAAACCTTTCGAAAATGCACTTCATCAGGGGAAACAATCATACGCAACAAACACAACGGGCTCCTACAGGTGCCACCAACACTCACCATTATTGTTGATACCAGTGTTTTGCCGGATGGATATGCTGCGTCCTGCACAGAACACCAAAGGAGCGCTCCATGACTTGGATTGCATGTGTGCCAGCTGCATCGCTCTGCTGCTGGCTAGCCACAGACAGAGAAATGAGAATCCATGGCTTTGAAACACACTGAACGTCACCTTTAGAGATCAACAATGCATACTTAGGTCAGGTACAATTTGTAGAAAAATATATATCACTATGCAATCGTGGTGAACATGTTCGGCTGAAACACAAGCAACAGCACAGAGAGAAAAAGCTACATTAGGTAAAAGATGCAGTTAGTGGCCTTATGTCATCTGAGGCTTCTTCAATAGGTCTTTCTCCTTGCAAGTTGTGAACAGCCAGGCAATTTTCACCCACTTGCCATTTCCTTCCAGAGCACTTGATCTCCAGGGGGAGTCACAAGCTCGAGAGCTCAATAAGGAATCAAAGTATTTGTGCTCGTTTCAAAGCACAAGCTTTTGAGTCTCAGGTTATTGGAGTTTCATTCATAAGCTGCAGGCTTTCAGCTTTCAACATTCTCAATTATCTTGCAATTTAGTTATATAAGTGTTGAATAAGAATTATGTGTAAGAATATCACAGGTATCCACTGAAAGCAACCATGCTTGGGTTTTCAATTTGTGCACAGTAAGCGGTGTTCACGTAATCGTATGTATTAAAGAAAAACTAACCTTGCAGCCAGCCGTTAGGCAGTTTTGTGCCCTCGAAGCTCGCAAGCAGATCGCAGTCCTTCCAGATGAGGCTGCCATGCATGCTTCCACGCCACATCCGCTGAATGATAACAGTCCCAGCAGTGACATAGGCTTGTACAGTTAGAGAGAACGTGTCCTTCCTAATTTTGTACAGATTCTCCAAGTAATGATTTGGATTCATGTGCCAGAATGTGCAACCGATGCATCACAGGACCTTAACAAACCAATCTCTGCGATCTTTGAAGAGCCAAAAACGAGATATTTAAAAAAAATCACTAAAAGCACTCACTTCTAATACTTATTTGAGGAAGCTATCACTTAGTTAAAGTGACCAAAATCTGCTATAATCACTTTGAAATAAACTGAAGCCTCATGTAAAATTTACGTACCGCAATATATATGTCCTACTGAAGTATAGTACTACCACAGTGGTAATCGTTTATAGAACTGATTTTCCAAAATAACATAAATTTTTAAGTGCAACCTGGCTCCTGAAAAATAAATTCACAATAACTTTCCAACTATCAAACGTGGTCAATCGACAGGTACAACCTCATAATCAAACAAGAGCTCATTTGTATCAAATCACAAAAAACTTTTTATGTATTTGCTCCATAATATATGTATGTATATAACAGTAGTAGTAAACTTTTCATGCTTCAACTTACCATAGAGAAGCATTACATCTGATGGGCTTAAAAAACTTGCACACGTTTTAGAACTGCGTGAATTATAGTACCGGTGAAATTTAGATCTGAACTCACCGATGGCAGCATTTAGTAGCCGTCGGTGTCATTAGGAAGCAAGTACGGCCAACAGGCAAAGGGCATCTGCAGACTGGAAGCTGCCGATGACAGCAATGAAGGGCTGGCCAGGCGTGCACGTCCATTGATAAGATGTAACAACTGGCCATGACCGGCTGTTTTCAAGGCTCTAGTGCCGTGCAAAACGATGGCCAGACGAACTTGGAAACCTGTAGTTAGGCGATATTGGCCTACAACTTCATCCAAAGCAAGGCACCGGTGAAATCTGCTTTTTCTGGGGGCCGGAGGGAAGCTTGACGTTCACGGGCTCTCGCTGCCACATAGAACTCTCAAGTTGTTACCGAAGAACAGTCTAGGCGCGCTTCCAAAGTAACACGATCCACAACAGAATGTAGCATCTCGCAGCTTTGGTTGAGCACATCACAGCGCTAGGTCTGGGAGCCGGAGGGAAGCTTGACGTTCACGGGCTCTCGCCGCCACATAGAACTCTCAAGTTGTTACCGAAGAACAGTCTAGGCGCGCTTCCAAAGTAACACAATCCACAACAGAATGTAGCATCTCGCAGTTTTGGTTGATCACATCACAGCGCTAGGACTATGGTTATCACAAAAGGAGAAGTGACGACTTAACAAACAGAAGCGCCAAGCTGCCCCACCACAACTTCGCAGGGCAAAACAGTTATCAACGCTGTCTTTCAATTTTCGGTCACACGAGCACAGCTTGTTCACAAGTCTTGGAACGTCAACACAGCACCACTGTTCACAATGAACATCGTTTCACTCCCGAACAGTACATTGCTCTCAAGTAAATAGAAGCGTACGGGCTAACTAGTGGCGAAGCAAGAACCGAGTGCGTAGTTCATACGTTTCCGTACGTACTTGGGGTCACTCAAGTAACGTGTCAAAACGCTGTCAATCTGAAATGTCGCACAGCACCCAACTGAGAGACTGGAAAGTCAAGCGAACGAACTGTTACCGGCACACAAACACACATTGCAGGCTTCTCGAGTGATAGTTGCCGTCGATACATCGACGCCGATCCCCGCTTGATAACCACACCGACGCACAGGCTTCGCTGCGCTTCGCCGTACACCATTGCACTGCCACAGCTTTCCGCACTGCTTACACGCACCGAAAGAGCTGCTGTAATCACAACGCATCCGGTCAAACGCTGAAGTAACTCGTGCGAGAAGCGTTTGCTGAAAGTCGCACAGACCGATATGCTGTTTACGACGCCATGTTGTTTTCGACAACTGCGCAGCACATAAGAGAGCTCTTAGAAAGTACTTGAACTATTTTCACGGCGTGAAAAAATTTTCTCTTATGTGCGAGGGGGGTGATATGACGAACAGGACAGGCGTGCCAGATGAAAGAAGTGTTTTGGCAACGTCACGGAGTGAGCTGATGTAGAGGGTATTGCTTCACAACCAATCGCAAGCTGTGCCTGTCAGCCAAGCCGTCGTCTGCTCGCGTTTGTCGTCTGCTTCGATCAGAGCATGCGACAGGGAATTCGCCTTCGCAATGCTACTATTCTCAGGTCAAGTGGTCGCTGCGTCGCACAAAATACATGTCAGTGGCTCGCTCTACGTTTGAATGATTTTCGTGCGCCAAGTAAAATGGCTGGTAATTGACGCAGGGATAAATTCAGCCAAGGTTTGCTCCAGAATTGTGAGGGTTTGCATATTTTCGGTGTCATACAAAGTTATAGGGTCATTTCATTCCGATTGCTTGCCATATTATCACGGTCCATATCGGTGTCTGAACAGTGAAGGTGAAGATGCATGATTTGTCTGTGGTTCCATGCGTAAACACGCGCACCCCTAATACGCTTTGGTTTACAAAGTACGCTTTGTTCCAGATCGTCCCAAAGTGTATCGACAGCTGTATTTCACAGATCGCGGCCATTGGACAGTTAGAGCCAATGATAGTACACTAGAGCACAAACTTTATGAACCACTCACTGAAAACTTCCTCTCATTTTTATTCCCAATAGCGTGCAAAGAATGGGCTCCCATTAACCTCTTTGGTGGTAATTTTCACCGATGAGGCAAAGATCTCGAGTCGCACTTTTAATTGGATGAGATGGGGCGCAACACAACAACATAACAAATAAGGTTGATCCTATGCCATGCCGCGTTGGGATGCACCGACCATTCACGTATCACATTGGTTTCCATCCAACCACAAATCTTTACATGCGTAGTTTTATGCCATTGACGCCCAATAGAATTCTTCAATTACTGCGACATCGAGCTTATTGGACGATGGTCGTTGTCAACACCATCCACTGCGTACAAGGGAAACAACACGCGAAGCTCAAAGCGCCGAAAGAAATAAAAACGCACCAGCAGTCATCAGGCAGCCCTTAATGGGCGTGAATTAACTCAAAACCAGCCAGGGCACCCAAGTATACCGTCGCGGCAGCAGGTTCTAAGTAGCCACATTGTTCCTAAGAGTGGTCCGGACCACTCTTAGGATTTTTTCTCAGCCATGCTGTTTTTACGCACAATTTCGCTTCGTGAATCTACTTACGAGCACTTTTCGGTGACGTAAGCAAATATAGCAACTGCATCAACATCGCTAACATGTTCCCGGGCAGTCACAGCGCGCTTTATTTGCAGCGGCCGATGTGACAACGATGGCCTCTTACGACGTTTTTTCGTTTCATAAATCGACTTACGCAACAAAATTTCTCTTGCGCAAAAATGTTTTCGTAAGTGAGTTTTGTGAATCCGGCCCCACGTTTGCACCAGTCACATACCTTCGTCATCCATTGGTGTCCTGTGATACCATATTTATCATATGTGAAGCTAGCGTAACGGCCGAGAGCGCGTCGTGAGTGTAGCATGTAGTCATCTTGTTACAAGACACGCATGTCGTGTATATCAACTTTGGAAGTGTCATTTATCTATATCGTCTGTTCGCGTCACGTAATTCCGAGTTAGGTACATGTGAAGCTAGCAAAACGGCCGCGAGCGCATCATGAGCATAGCATGTAGTCATGTTGTTACATAACTCTCATCTCATGTTTATCATGCTTGCACCAGTCGCATGCCTTCGACATCCATTCACATTCCGTAATACCGAATTTTGTATATGTGACGCTGGAAAAACCGCCGCGAACGCATCATGAGCCTGGCAGGTAGTCATGTAACATGACACGCATGTCATGATTTTCATGTTAGAGACTGTCGCTTGTGTTCACCATGCAATCTTGCCATACCATACCAGTTCTGCAACATTCCATGTGAAGGAAGCCACCGGAAGAGCTGCGAGACCATGAAATGTAAATCATGCTATTCATGACATACATATCGCGATATTCATGTTATGACTGGTCAAATATGTTCTCCACACAGTCATGTAAATCCATACCACGTTTCGTATCGATACCATTATCGAAACGGCCAGGAGAGCTAAAAGTCGTAGGCGGCTAGATAGATAGATAGATAGATAGATAGATAGATAGATAGATAGATAGATAGATAGATAGATAGATAGATAGATAGATAGATAGATAGATAGATAGATAGATAGATAGATAGAGAGATAGATAGATAGATAGATAGATAGATAGATAGATAGATAGATAGACAGACAGACAGACAGACAGACAGACAGACAGACAGACAGACAGACAGACAGACAGACAGACAGACAGACAGACAGACAGATAGATAGATAGATAGATAGATAGATAGATAGATAGATAGATAGATAGATAGATAGATAGATAGATAGATAGATAGATAGATAGATAGATAGATAGATAGATAGATAGATAGATAGATAGATAGATAGATAGATAGATAGATAGATAGATAGATAGATAGATAGATAGATAGATAGATAGATAGATAGATAGATAGATAGATAGATAGATAGATAGATAGATACGCTCAATGTCGCCGAAGTTCGCTAAGATATGCTTCACGTTTAACAATGTTTGACGATTTCGAGCACTTCGTACTCAACTATGGGAGAGCACTGAGCCGTCCCGCTAAACAAGAAGCATAGGGAGACCATCATTGCTCATGGAGCCGAACTTTACCATTGACGCGAGGTTCATGTCAGAATAAAGAACCCGCATGATTGCCCTACTCATGCAATGGCTCAAGTAGAAGCGAAACACGACAGCAGTTTAGACGAATCGGCAGCGATTAGATACAATGCTTACCTAATCATATGCCTCCTATGTCTTTTATTTCTTCTTTCCTTTCGATCGTATACCAATCATAGAGACCATGTATGCTGTCCGGCACAAGCATCAAGTAAAATAAACAACTCACCTAGAGTGGAGCTCACAGTACTCTGCACTGTCTACCATTTCTTATCCTGCTGTGCGTGTGTAAACGAGCAAGTGCGAACCACAGAGCTTCAAAACCTATGAGAAGCAACCATTCTACCCCTCGACCACTTCGGTGGAACTACCTTCGAGAACACACGCAACAAAACAAGTGCTCATATTTCAGCTACCACTGTACCCTTCTATCATTCTCCAGCTAATGCGCCGACTGCCAACCAGCTATTTTATTATTACGCTGGAAATAAAACGCACGAAAGGCTCCGAAACATGAAACCAGAAAAAAAATGGCAGCATATCCATCGAGTGAATGATGGAGAATGGGGCGAAGAGTTCGTGCGTTCATTCGTTCTTGACTAGAGTATAAAGTTGGGCATGTTGGTAAGACATAGTGTCCCTTCCCTTCTGTCCCTTCCCTTGTCCTATGTTTCTAAACGCGCTACGTCGATCAACCATTCGTTCTTGCTTCCGTCTGTTCATGCGTCCGTCAGTGTGACCGCCCATGCGTCCATCAGCCCGTCCGTGCGTGCGTCGGTTCGTGCGTCCGTTCCTGCGTTCGTCCATGCATCCGCGCCTGCGTCCGTTCATGCGTCCATCCATGCATCTGTCTGTGTGTCCAATCGTCCATGTATTCAGCACTCCAGGTACCACCATCTCGCATCTTTTCATCATATATTCTCCATATAGAAGCACCGCCATCCAGCGGACATTTCAAGGACTAAACGGGAGGTGGTACATGCACACTTTCTTACGGCTTGCGCTTCGGGTTTATTTCCCACCTTTAACCACCTCGAGTTCATGGTATATACTAGTTTACTGTATTCATGGCTATGCGGCCCAACGCTCGCTAAACCTTTCTAAAACCAAGCAGGTTACACCCAGCGAGTATAACGTAGCAACCCTTTCTTGTCAGATCGTGCTCAATGTACTTGCCAATAGCTGCTAATGGGAATCGCAGCGTACGCGTTACCTAAAGGCCAAATGCTACTGTCTCTCATTCCCCCTTAGCAGCCATTAACATGTGCATTAAGCTTTATCTTTTATTGTTCAACAACGCACACAAGAAATCTCTCACCGGAACCACCTTGCAGGTCAAAATCATAAGGACCGCTATTTCGAGTATGTGCCACTGGTGGTCACGTACTACGAGGGACGCACAAGCCACGCCATAAGGAGCTTCGCCTTTAAAAAGAGTAATGTGTGAAATGCGAGAGACCTATATATATCAATTTTCACACACCTAAGGACAGGTCGCTACTTGTAAATCTTGCATATCATCATAACGATAGTGCCCTACTTTCAGGGCGTAGTTACAGGCTCCGGTAGTTGTGGCAGTCGCACTGTCTTCCTTTAATTCTTCGCCGACTGTACGATAAAATTACTTTTAACATGGTTTTTATGGCACAGAACCTTGTCGCAGTAACAACGCTGCCCTGCTTCCCTTCTGCCATTGGCTCTACTATAAATGGGGCAAATGAAATTGAAATATTTTGCTTTACTTTTGCAGTGCCTCGGCATTTTACTATGGCAGCGTAAGACTCCACGTAATCTCACAAGCTAAAACACGTTACATTACAGGTGCCTGGTTTTTCGAAGAAAGTATGCTTGAAGATAGCTATTCCACACTATGCAGTTATTAGAGCAGTGACATCAACTTGACGCATGTCACGCTTTTTGCGTCAAAGCGTATTTAAATCAACCCCCTAGTAAGGATTCGTTGCTAATACTGCCACATTGAATATGCAGCACCAAGGGAACAACGAAGAACACACGCAGAGAGAGAAGAATACGAGGTTCTCTTCGGATCAGTTTGCCAGTGTTCTGGTACAGTTAAAGTGAGTTTCCTGTATTCGACTGCTGCTGTTTCTGCATTGTGACACTGGTGGAGGTGCTGGGTACATGTTCGCGACGCCTGACAACAGCCCCGCATCTAGTCCAGAAAGACTTCCGCGCATCGACACCACCGTTCACCGCAGCAGCCGGCGCCTGTTGGCCTCAGCCCGGAGTTTGGTCCATTGCCGGGAAGCGTGACTGTGCCAGAAAGCATGACGGCGCCTGGAAGCACTGGCGCCAACATGTCCAGCCCAAGCACGACACAGGTGACTGTTTTGAACCCTCGGCTTCCGGTTGACTTCCACGGAAACGCTTATGAGGTTGCACATGACGGGCTCGAGGAATTTGAGAACACAGCGAATGTTAACGGGTGGAACACCACACAGAAATTGGGCTACGTTTATTTTCCGCTTCAAGACGGAGCCCGAACGTGGTTCACGAATCGCGTGTGGTCGTCTTGGGACAAGTTCCAGCAGAAGTTCCTCGACACGTTCGCGAGCACTGAAAGACGAGAAATCGCACAGCGTCTCCTCGAGTCACGGATTCAGAAACCAAATGAATCCGTTACGGTGTTTGTTGAGGACATGGCGCGGCTATTTCGTCGAGCAGATCCTAATATGACCGAAGCCAAAAAGTTTAGCCACCTCATGCGGGGCGTTATGGAGCAGCTCTTCGCTGGTCTCGTACGAAACCCGCCTACAAGTGTGGAGGAATTCTGCAAGGAGGTGACAGCTAGCAAACGCGCACTGCATCTACGTTATCGCCAGTATGACCGCCCAACCCACAGTGCACCAATCAGCGTGGCAGCCATGACCACAGCAACAACACCCGACGAAGGTTCTTTGCGCCAACTAATACGAGAAATCGTACAAGAAGAAGTCAAGAAGCTCGTCGCCAAACCGAATGACTGCGCGATCGCCTCAGTAACGGAAGTTGTACGCCAGGAGATCAGGCAAACGCTCTCACTTCCTGAGCCGAACACGAGCGCTCCCAGGGCAAGCTATGCAGACGTAGTCCGCCGACAGCCAGCGAACGTGCCGACACCACATCAGTACCACCAGCAACATCCACCGACAGCACCTTGGTACTACAAAGAAACTTCGACGCCGAGGCGGCCACCACTTCGCAAAACTGACATCTGGCGTACCCCTGATCATAGGCCCCTGTGCTTTCACTGTGGGGAAGCAGGCCACATCGTTCGGTATTGCCCGTATCGCGCCGCAGCGTACCAAGGGTTTCCTTCCACTGTTCCTCGGCGCCATTTCAACGGAACACCTGACGTCGACACGAGTGCCATGACCCCGCGGGATGTTCCTCTTGGATTTCGGTCACGCTCACCCTCTCCTGGGCGTTATTCTCCATCCTCTAGACGGAGCACCACTGACATGCCAAGAGAGAGATCTCCTAGTCCACGCCGGGGAAACTAAAAGCAGTGACCTCAGGAAAGAGATTGCGAATCACCGTAGTGCTGAAAATCCCCCAATACTGCCGAGCGAAGAGAGACACATTTTCAATGAATCGACGAAAGATGGGGTTGTTACTGCCAAAGTTGCAATAACGATTGACGGGCATGACGTCATGGCATTGGTCGACACTGGCGCGGACTTCTCAATAATGAGTGAGAGTCTGGCAAACACGCTCAGGAAGGTTACAATGGATTGGACAGGACCGCAGATTAAAGGAGCTGGAGGGCAGCTACTCACACCTACCGGAAAGTGCACCGCAAGAATGAAGATAAGGGATGCATCCTTCGTCGCCACTTTTGTTATTCTTTCCAAGTGTTGCAAACAGGCAATCTTGGGGATGGATTTCTTGCGTAAATATGGTGCCATCATCAATATTCCGGACGGTGTACTGACCTTTTCAGCGGATCAAAGCGCAGTGCTACACCGAAAGTCCCTGCGAGTTATTGACGATGTGACCGTACCTCCGTTATCGTGCCGCCTTGTTTCAGTCACGTGCAGCTAGCAGAATACTGGAGAAAGAATCGCTGAACAAGTATTGACGCTTCTACTCTCTCACGGTGTTGAAAGTGTCAGAAGTATTGTCAATGTTGTGTGCGGTGAAGCAGAGGTTCTGTTGACGAATTTTACCAACGAGCGACGACACATTACCGAAGCCACTACAGTTGCTTACTTCGACGAGATCACCGAAATCCGCGAGTGCTGTGTAGTACAACAGGATGCAAGCCACGTCAGCCCCACCAACTATTGACGTAAGCACGGATTTGTCACCAGTGCAGAGACAGTGTCTAGTAGATCTTCTTCACCAGTTCAAAGACTGTTTTTCATCGACCTCGAGGGTCAGTGAAACGCCACTGACGAAGCATCGGATAATAACGGAGGAGTCGGCAAGGCCAATACAACAGTACCCATACCGCGTAGCAACGAAAGAGCGTGAAGCAATCCAGGAACAAGTGAAGAAAATGCTCGATGATGATGTCATCCAGCCGTCAAGAAGTCCTTGGGCATCGCCGGTAGTGCTGGTTAAAAAGAAAGACGGAAGCTTGCGATTTTGAGTCGACTACCGCAAGCTGAACTGTGTGACAAAGAAAGACGTATAACCATTACCGCGCATCGATTATTCACTCGACAGGCTGAGATATGCACGCTACATTTCGTCAATGGACCTCAAGAGTGGGTATTGGCCAATTGAGGTCGACGAGCGAGATAGCGAAAAAGCGGCTTTTGTAACGCCTGACGGGCTTTATGAATTTAAAGTCTTGCCATTCGGATTGTGCTCAGCCCCCGCAACACTTCAGAGACTGATGGATACCGTTCTGTCAGGCATTAAGTGGCAGACATGCCTGGTCTATCCGGACGACGTCGTTGTTTATTCAAAAACATTTGAGGAACACCTGAGCAGGCTGCTATCGGTATTCAGGGCAATAAGGTCTGCCGGCCTGACACTGAAACCCGAGAAGTGTCATTTCGGTTTCAAGGAGCTTCAATTTTAGGCCATGTGGTGAGCCATGAAGGTGTTCGACCTGATCCCGATAAGATTGCGGCCGTCAGAAAATTTCCTGTGCCAAAAGACAAGAAAGCAGTCAGGCGTTTCCTTGGCCTATGCGCATACTACCGAAGGTGTATTGCCAATTTCTCCCACATAGCCTCGCCGTTAACACGACTCACATGAGAAGACATTTCGTTCACATGGGGCGACGATCAACAGGTGGCATTTGACGATCTCCGACAACGCCCGCAGACTCCGCCTGTGCTTGGTCACTTTGATGAGGATGCTCCTACCATGGTCCACACACATGCCAGCAACGTGGGTTTAGGCGCTGTACTCGTCCAGTGGCAAGATTCAGCCGAACGTGTGATTGCATATGCTAGTAGGACGCTTTTCCGCGCCGAGTCCAACTACTCCACAACGAAAAAAGAGTGTCTTGCTGTCATATGGGCGGCCATAGAGGTACGGACGAAACTTTCGGCAGCTTGCGCGCGTCCGAAAGTTTCGTCCGTACCTCTATGGTCGTTCCTTCCACGTAGTCAGCGACCATCAATCCCTCCGCTGGCTGACCAACTTGAAAGACCCACCTGGTTGGCTCGCACGGTGGAGCTTACGCCTTCAAGAGTTTGATATGACGGTCGTGTATAACTCCGGACAGCAGCACGCCGACGCCGATTGCTTATCAAGGGCACCAATAAAACGCGACGATGACACAGAAGATGACAGGATGGCGTTTGTAGGAGTCGTCGACACCACTACAATTTCGTGCAAGCAGAAAGAAGACAGTGAGTTGCTTCCCCTTATTGAATTTTTTAATGGCCGGACAACAACCGTCCCTAGAAGATTTGCAAGAAGGCTGCCGTCATTCTACTTACGTTGTGGTGTTCTTTATAAGCAGAACTTTTCTCCCAGAGGAAGCACCCACCTAGTTGTCGTTCCGACATCACTTCGTGAGGAGATACTTTGTGCTTGCCACGATGAGCCAACGTCTGATCATCTCGGATACACACGCACATTGGGCAGAATCCAACAGAAATACTACTGGCCAAGACTTCCAGCTATTGTGAAGCATTACGTGCGCACGTGCCTCGATTGCCAACGACAAAAATCGCCACCGTTAAAACCAGATGGACTATTACATCCAATTCAAGTGCCCACGGTACCTTTTGCCCAAATTGAAATGGATCTCCTTGGACCATATTCGACTTCCCATGCTGGCAACAAGTGGGTAAAAGTCGCCACTGATTATCTTACGCGCTACGCGGAAACAAAGGCTTTGTCAAGTGGCACCGCCGTTGAAACCGCACGACTCTTCGTGAAAAATATCGTCCTGAGGCACGGTGCTCCGACAATCATAATAACGGATCGAGGTGCCACTTTCACGGCCGCGCTCCTGAAGACAGTGCTTCAGCTCAGTGGAACAGCCCATCTGAAAACCACTTCCTATCAACCACAAACCAACGGCTTAACAGAACACCTCAACAAGACTATTAACGACAAGTTGAGTATGTACGTTGAAGTGGATCACAAGAACTGGGACGACATTTTACCGTGCATCACGTTCGCCTATAATACAGCGCAGCAAAAAAACAGCAAGAACGCCGTTCAGTCTCCTTCATGGCCGTGAA
>NW_023614074.1:0-19424 GCF_013339725.1 Rhipicephalus microplus | reverse complement strand
CCCGGTTTAGAAGACCGATGCCTTATTTGTTAGGCCACGATGGCGATGTGCGAGCGATGCACTAGCGTTCTTTTCATTAGCGCGTTTACTCTAGGTTACAGTAGAACACAACATCGAAAGGAATATAGGGGAAAAGGAAATGCATATGCTTTGGTTCAAGCAAGAAAACTGTGGGAGAAACCCTTTGTTATTGAAAAAGTATAACCCACCCTCCGCGGGACTCGAACCCGCAATCCCCGGTTTAGGAGACCGATGCCTTATTCGTTAGGCCACAAGAGCGAAGTGCGACCGATGCACTGGCGTTCCTTTCATTAGCGCTTTTACTCCAGGTTACAGTAAAACACACAATCGAAAGGAATATAGGGGAAAGGGAAATGCATATGCTTGGGTTCAAGCAAGAAAACTGTGGGAGAAACCCTTTGTTAGTAAAAAAGGATAACCCACCCTCGACGGGACTCGAACCCGCAATCCCCGGTTTAGAAGACCGATGCCTTATTCGTTAGGCCACGAATGCGATGTGCGAGTGATGCACTGGCGTTACTTTCCTTAGCGCGTTTACTCTAGGTTACTGTAGAACACAACATCGAAAGGAATATAGGGGAAATGGAAATGCATATGCTTTGGTTCAAGCAAGAAAACTGTGGGAGAAACCCTTTGTTATTGAAAAAGTATAACCCACCCTCGCGGGACTCGAACCCGCAAACCCCGGTTTACGAGACCGATGCCTTATCCGTTAGGCCACGAGGACGATGTGCGGGCGATGCACTGGCGTTCCTTTCATTAGCGCTTTTACTCTAGGTTGCAGTAGAAAACACCATCGAAAGGAATATAGGGGAAATAGAAATGCATATGCTTTGGTTCAAGCAAGAAAATTGTGGGAGAAACCCTTTGTTAATGAAAAAGTATAACCCACCCTCCGCGGGACTCGAACCCGCAATCCCCGGTTTATGAGACCGACGCCTTATCCGTTAGGCCATTAGGGCGATGTGCGAGCGATGCACTAGCGTTCTTTTCATTAGCGCGTTTACTCTAGGTTACAGAAGAACACATCATCTAAAGGAATATAGGGGAAAAGGAAACGCATATGATTTGCTTCAAGCAAGAAAACTGTAGCACAAACCCTTTGGTAATGAAAAAGAATATCCCAACCTCGGCGGGACTCGAACCCGCAGTACCCGGTTTAGGAGAAAGATGCCTTATCCGTTAGGCCACAAGGGGGTAGTGGGCGGTGCACTGGCGTTCCTTTCATTAGCGCTTTTACTCTAGGTTGCAGTAGAACACACCAACTAAAGAAATTTGGGGGAAAAGGGAACACATATGCTTTGCTTCACGCAAGAAAACTGTAGCACAAACCCTTTGTTAATGAAAAAGAATAACTCACCCCCTTGGTGGACTCGAACCCGCAATCCCCGGTTTAGGAGACCAATGCCTTATCCGTTAGGCCACGATGGCGATGTGCGAGCGATGCACTAGCGTTCCTTTCATTAGCACGTTTACTCTAGGTTACTGTAGAACCCACCATCGAAAGGAATATAGGGGAAAAGGAAACGCAGATGCTTTGCTTCAAGCAAGAAAACTGTAGCAGAAACCCTTGGTAATGAGAAAGAATATTCCACCGTTGGTAGGACTCGAACCCGCAATCCCCGGTTCAGGAGACCGATGCCTTATCCGTTAGGCCATGAGGGCGATGTGCGAGTGAAGCACTGGCGTTCCTTTCATTAGCGCTTTTACTCTAGGTTGCAGTAGAACACATCATCGAAAGGAATATAGGGGAAAAGGAAACGCATATGTTTTGCTTCAAGCAAGAAAACTGTAGCACAAACCCTTTGTTAATGAAAAAGAGTAACCCACCCTCGGCGGGACTCGAACCCGCAATCCCCGGTTTAGGAGACCGATGCCTTATCCGTTAGGCCATGATAGCGATAGTGGGCGGTGCACTGGCGTTCCTTTCATTAGCGCTTTTACTCTAGGTTGCAGTAGAACACACCAACGAAAGGAATATAGTGGAAAAGGAAGCGCATAAGCTTTGCTTCAAGCAAGAAAACTGTAGCAGAAACCTTTTGTTAATTGAAAAGAATAACTCACTGTTGTTGGGACTCGAACCCGCAATCCCCGGTTTAGGACACCGATGCCTTATCCGTTAGGCCACGAGGGCGATGTGCGAGCGATGCACTGGCATTTCTTTCATTAGCGCTTTTACTCTACGTTACTGTAGAACACACCATCGAAAGGAATATAGGAGAAAAGAAAACGCTTATGCTTTGCTTCAAGCAAGAAAACTGTAGCAAACACCCTTGGTAATGAAAAAGGATAACCCACACTCTGCGGGACTTGAACCATCAATCACCGGTTAAGAAGATCGATGCCTTATCCGTTAGGCCACGAAAGAAATGTGCGATTGACGAACTAACGTCCCTTTTATTAGCGCTTTTACTTTAGGTTACAGTAGAACACACAATCGAAATAATTTAGGAGAAAGGGAAATGCACATGCTTTGGTTCAAGCAAGAAAACTGTGGGAGAAACCCTTTGTTATTGAAAAAGTATAACCCACCCTCCGCGGGACTCGAACCCGCAAACCCCGGTTTATGAGACCGATGCCTTATCCGTTAGGCCACGAGGACGATGTGCGGGCGATGCACTGGCGTTCCTTTCATTAGCGCTTTTACTCTAGGTTGCAGTAGAACACACCATCGAAAGGAATATAGGGGAAATAGAAATGCATATGCTTTGGTTCAAGCAAGAAAATTGTGGGAGAAACCCTTTGTTAATGAAAAAGTATAACCCACCCTCCGCGGGACTCGAACCCGCAATCCCCGGTTTATGATTCCTTTCATTAGCGCTTTTACTCTAGGTTACAGTAAAACACACCATCGAAAGAAATATAGGCGAAAAGAAATGCATATGCTTTGGTTCAAGCAAGAAAACTGTAGCACAAACACTTGGTAATGAAAAGGATAACCACCCTCGGCAGGACTCGAACCCGCCATCCCCGGTTAAGAATCCCGATGTCTTATTCTTTAGGCCACGAGAGCAATGTGCGATTGATGCACTGGCGTTCGTTTCATTAGCGCTTTTACTTAAGGTTACAGTAGAACACACCATCGAAATTAATATAGGAGAAAGGGAAATCACATGCTTTGGTTTCAAGCAAGAAAACTGTGGAGAAGGAAACTCTTTGTTAGTAAAAAAGGATAATCCACCCTCGGCGGGACTCGACCCGCAATCCCCCGCTTTAGAAGACCGATGCCTTATTCGTTACGCCATGAGGGAGATGGGCGAGCGATGCACTAGCGTTGTTTTCATTAGCACATTTACTCTAGGTTACAGTAGAACACATCATCCAAAGGAACATAGGGGAAAAGGAAACGCATATGATTTGCTTCAAGCAAGAAAACTGTAGCAGAAAGCTTTTCTGTGAATGAAAAAAAAAATAACCTCCCTCGGCGGGACTGGCACCCGCAGTCCCCGGTTTAGAAGACCGATGCCTTATCCGTTAGGACACGAAGCCGATGTGCGAGTGATGCACTGGCGCTCCTTTCATTAGCGCGTTTAGTCTAGGTTACAGTAGAACACAACATCGAAAGGAATATAGGGGAAAAGAAGCGCATAAGCTTTGCTTCAAGCAAGAAAACTGTAGCAGAAACCCTTTGTTAATGAAAAAGAATATTTCCCCATATCGGCGGGACTCGACCCCGCCATCTCCGGTTTAGGAGACCGATGCCTTATCCGTTAGGCCACGAGGGCAATGGGCGAGCGATGCACGGGCGTTCCTTTCATTAGCGCTTTTACTTTAGGTTACAATAGAACACACCATCGAAAGGAATATAGGAGATAGTGAAATGCACATGCTTTGGTTCAAGCAAGAAAACTGTAGCACAAACCCTTTGGTAATGAAAAAGGATATCCCAACGTCGACGAGATTCGAACCCGCCGTCCCCGGTTTAGAAGACCGATGCCTTATCCGTTAGGCCACGTGGGCGATAGCGGGCGGTGCACTGGCGTTCCCTTCATTAGCGCTTTTACTCTAGGTTGCAGTAGAACACACCATCGAAAGGAATATAGGAGAAAAGGAAACGCATATTCTTTGCTTCACGCAGGAAAACTGTAGCACGAACCCTTTGTTAATTGAAAAGAATAACTCACCGTTGTTGGGACTCGAACCCGCAATCCCCGGTTTAGGACACCGATGCCTTATCCGTTAGGCCACGAGGGCGATGTGCGAGCGATGCACTGGCGTTCCTTTCATTACCACTTTTACTTTAGGTTCCTGTAGAACACACCATCGAAATGAATGTAGGGGAAAAGGAAACGCATAAGCTTTGCTTCAAGCAAGAAAACTGTAGCAGAAACCTTTGGCAATAAAAAAGGATAACCCACACTCGGCGGGACTCAAACCTGCAATTCCCGGTTAAGAAGACCGATGCCTTAACCGTTAGGCCAAGAGAGCAAATGTGCGATTGACGCACTGGCGTTCCTCTCATTAGCGCTTTTACTTTAGGTTACAGTAGAACACACCACCGAAAGTAATATAGGAGAAAGGGAAATGCACATGCTTTGGTTCAAGCAAGAAAACTGTAGCAGAAACCCTTTGTTAATGAAAAGGAATAACCCACCCTCGGCGGGACTCGAACCCGCAATCCCCCGTTTAGAAGACCGATGCCTTATTTGTTAGGCCACGAGGGCGATGTGCGAGCGATGCACTATCGTTCTTTTCATTAGCGTGTTTACTCTAGGTTACAGTAAAACACACCATCGAAAGGAATATAGGAGAAAAGGAAACGCATATGCTTTGCTTCAAGCAAGAAAAGTGTAGCAAACACCCCTTTTGTTAATGAAAAAGGATCACCCACACCCGGCAGGACTCGAACCCGCCATCCCCGGTTTAGGAGACCGATGCCTTATCCGTTAGGCCACGAGGGCGATGCGCGAGCGATGCACTGGCGTTCCTTTCATTAGCGCTTTTACTCTAGGTTACAGTAAAACACACAATCGAAAGGAATATGGGGGAAAAGAAAATGCATATGCTTTGGTTCAAGCAAGAAAACTGTGGGAGAAACCCTTTGTTAGTAAAAAAGGATAACCCACCCTCGGCGGGACTCGAACCCGCAATTCCCGGTTTAGAAGACTGATGCCTTATGTTAGGCCACGAGGGCGATGTGCGAGCGATGCACTGGCGTTCCTTTCATTAGCGCTTTTACTCTAGGTTACAGTAAAACACACAATCGAAAGGAATATAGGGGAAAAGAAAATGCATATGCTTTGGTTCAAGCAAGAAAACTGTGGGAGAAACCCTTTGTTAGTAAAAAAGAATAACTCACCGTTGTTGGGACTCGAACCCGCAATCCCCGGTTTAGGACACCGATGCCTTATCCGTTAGGCCATGAGGGCGATGTGCGACCGATGCACTGGCGTTCCTTTCATTAGCACTTTTACTCTAGGTTACAGTAAAACACACCATCGAAAGAAATATAGGCGAAAAGGAAATGCATATGCCTTGGTTCAGGCAAGAAAAGTGTGGGAGAAACCCTTTGTTAGTAAAGAAGGATAACCCACCCTCGGCGGGACTCGAACCCGCAATCCCCGGTTTAGAAGACCCATGCCTTATCCGTTAGGCCACGAAGGCGATGTGCGGATGATGCACTGGCGCTCCTTTCATTAGCGCTTTTACTTTAGGTTACAGTAGAACACAACATCGAAAGGATTATAGGGGAAAAGAAGCGCATATGCTTTGCTTCTAGCAAGAAACCTTTAGCAGAAATCATTTCTTTGAATGAAAAAAAGAACCTACCCTCGGCGGGACTCGAACTTGAAATCCCCGGTTTAGGAGACCGATGCCTTATCCGATAGGCCACGAGGGCGCTGTGCGGGCGATGCACTGGCGTTCCTTCTATTAGCGCTTTTACGCTAGATTGCAGTCGAACACACCATCGAAAGGAATATAGGAGAAAGGGAAATCCACATGCTTTGCTTCAAGCCAGAAAACTGTGGGAGAAACCCTTTGTTAGTAAAAAAAGATAACCCACCCTTGGCGGGACTCGAACCCGCAATTCCCGGTTTAGAAGACCGATGCATTATCCGTTAGGCCACGAAGGCGACGTGCGAGTGATGCACTGGTGTTCCTTTCATTAGCGCGTTTACTCTAGGTTACAGTAGAACACAACATCGAAAGGAATATAGGGGAGAAGGAAACGCATATGCTTTGCTGCAAGCAAGAAAACTGTGGCAGAAATCCTTTGTTAATGAAAAAGAATATCCCACCCTCGGTGGGACTCCACCCCTCTATCCCTGGTTTAGGAGACCGATGCCTTATCCGTTAGGCCACGAGGGCGATCTGCGAGCGATGCACTGGCGTTCCTTTCATTAGCGCTTTTACTCTAGGTTACAGTAAAACACACAATCGAAAGGAATATAGGAAAAAGAAAATGCATATGCTTTGGTTCAAGCAAGAAAACTGTAGCACAAACACTTGGTAATGAAAAGGATAACCCACCCTCGGCAGGACTCGAACCCGCCATCCCCGGTTAAGAATCCCGATGTCTTATTCTTTAGGCCACGAGAGCAATGTGCGATTGATGCACTGGCGTTCGTTTCATTAGCGCTTTTACTTAAGGTTACAGTAGAACACACCATCGAAATTAATATAGGAGAAAGGGAAATCACATGCTTTGGTTCAAGCAAGAAAACTGTGGGAGAAACTCTTTGTTAGTAAAAAAGGATAATCCACCCTCGGCGGGACTCGAACCCGCAATCCCCCGTTTAGAAGACCGATGCCTTATTCGTTACGCCATGAGGGAGATGGGCGAGCGATGCACTAGCGTTGTTTTCATTAGCACATTTACTCTAGGTTACAGTAGAACACATCATCCAATGGAACATAGGGGAAAAGTAAACGCATATGATTTGCTTCAAGCAAGAAAACTGTAGCAGAAAGCTTTTCTGTGAATGAAAAAAAATAACCTCCCTCGGCGGGACTGGCACCCGCAGTCCCCGGTTTAGAAGAGCGATGCCTTATCCGTTAGGACACGAAGCCGATGTGCGAGTGATGCACTGGCGTTCCTTTCATTAGCGCGTTTAGTCTAGGTTACAGTAGAACACAACATCGAAAGGAATATATGGGAAAAGAAGCGCATAAGCTTTGCTTCAAGCAAGAAAACTGTAGCAGAAACCCTTTGTTAATGAAAAAGAATAACTCACCGTTGTTGGGACTCGAACCCGCAATCCCCGGTTTAGGACTCCGATGCCTTATCCGTTAGGCCACGAGGGCGATGTGCGAGCGATGCACTGGCGTTCCTTTCATTAGCACTTTTACTCTAGGTTACTGTAGAACACACCATCGAAATGAATATAGGGGAAAAGTAAACGCATAAGCTTTGCTTCAAGCAAGAAAACTGTAGCAGAAACCTTTGGTAATGAAAAAGGATAACCCACACTCGGCGGGACTCAAACCCGCAATCCCCGGTTAAGAAGACCGATGCCTTATCCGTTAGGCCACGAGGGCGATGTGCGAGTGATGCACTGGCGTTCCTTTCATTAGCGCTTTTACTCTAGGTTGCAGTAGAACACATCATCGAAAGGAATATAGGGGAAAAGGAAACGCATATGCTTTGCTTCAAGCAAGAAAAGTGTAGCAAAAACCCCTTTTGTTAATGAAAAAGAATCACCCACCCCCGGCAGGACATGAACCCGCCATCCCCGGTTTAGAAGACCGATGCCTTATTCTTTAGGCCTCGAGGGCGATGTGCGAGCGATGCACTAGCGTTCTTTTCATTAGCGCGTTTACTCTAGGTTACAGTAAAACACACCATCGAAAGGAATATAGGAGAAAAGGAAACGCATATGCTTTGCTTGAAGCAAGAAAACTGTAGCAGAAACCTTTGGTAATGAAAAAGGATAACCCACACTCGGCGGGACTCGAACCCGCAATCCCCGGTTAAGAAGACCAATGCCTTATCCGTTAGGCCAACAGAGCAAATGTGCGATTGAAGCACTGGCGTTCCTTTCATTAGCGCTTTTAATTTAGGTTACAGTAGAACACACCATCGAAGTTCACATGCTTTGCTTCAAGCAAGAAAACTGTGGCAGAAACCCTTTGTTAATGAAAAAGAATATCCCGCCCTCGGTGGGACTCGACCCCGCCATCCCCGGTTTAGGAGACCGATGCCTTATCCGTTATGCCATGAGGGAGATGTGCGAGCGATGCACTAGCGTTCTTTTCATTAGCACGTTTACTCTAGGTTACCATAGAACACATCATCCAAAGGAACATAGGGGAAAAGGAAACGCATATGATTTGCTTCAAGCAAGAAAACTGTAGCAGAAAGCTTTTCTGTGAATGAAAAAAAAATAACCTCCCTCCTAGGGACTCGAACCCGCAGTCCCCGGTTTAGAAGACCGATGCCTTATCCTTTAGGCCACGAGAGCGATGTGCGAGTGTTGCACTGGCGTTCCTTTCATTAGCGCTTTTACTCTAGGTTACAGTAAAACACACAATCGAAAGGAATATAGGAAAAAGAAAATGCATATGCTTTGGTTCAAGCAAGAAAACTGTGGGAGAAACCCTCTGTTAGTAAAAAAGGATAACCCACCCTCGGCGGGACTCAAACACGCAATTCCCGGTTTAGAAGTCTGATGCCGAGTGATGCACTGGCGTTCCCTTCATTAGCGCGTTTACACTAGGTTACAGTAGAACACAACATCGAAAGGAATATAGGAGAAAAGGAAACGCATATTCTTTGCTTCACGCAGGAAAACTGTAGCACAAACCCTTTGTTAATTGAAAAGAATAACTCACCGTTGTTGGGACTCGAACCCGCAATCTCCGGATTAGGACACCGATGCCTTATCCGTTAGGCCACGAAGGCGATGTGCGTGCGATGCACTGGCGTTCCTTTCATTAGCACTTTTACTCTAGGTAACTGTAGAACACACCATCGAAATGAATATAGGGGAAAAGGAAACGCATAAGCTTTGCTTCAAGCAAGAAAACTGTAGCAGAAACCTTTGGCAATGAAAAAGGATAACCCACACTCGGCGGGACTCAAACCCGCAATTCCCGGTTAAGAAGACCGATGCCTTAACCGTTAGGCCAAGAGAGCAAATGTGCGATTGATGCACTGGCGTTCCTCTCATTAGCGCTTTTACTTTAGGTTACAGTAGAACACACCACCTAAAGTAATATAGGAGAAAGGGAAATGCACATGCTTTGGTTCAAGCAAGAAAACTGTAGCAGAAACCCTTTGTTAATGAAAAGGAATAACCCACCCTCGGCGGGACTCGAACCCGCAATCCCCCGTTTAGAAGACCGATGCCTTATTTGTTAGGCCACGAGGGCGATGTGCGAGCGATGCACTATCGTTCTTTTCATTAGCGCGTTTACTCTAGGTTACAGTAAAACACACCATCGAAAGGAATATAGGAGAAAAGGAGCGCACATGCTTTGCTTCATACAAGAAAACTGTAGCAGAGACCCTTTGTTAATGAAAAAGAATAACCCACCCTTGGCGGGACTCGAACCCGCAATCCCCGGTCTAGGAGACCGATGCCTTATCCGTTAACCCACGAGAGCGATGTGCGAGTGATGCACTGGCGTTCCTTTTATTAGCGCTTTTACTCTAGGTTGCAATAGAACACATCATTCAAAGAAATATAGGGGAAAAGGAAACGCATATGCTTTGCTTCAAGCAAGAAAAGTGTAGCAAAAACCCCTTTTGTTAATGAGAAAGGATCACCCACACACGGCAGGACTCGAACCCGCCATCCCCGGTTTAGGAGACCGATGCCTTATCCGTTAGGGCACGAGGGCGATGCGCGAGCGATGCACTGGCGTTCCTTTCATTAGCGCTTTTACTCTAGGTTACAGTAAAACACACAATCGAAAGGAATATGGGCGAAAAGAAAATCCACATGCTTGCTTCAAGCCAGAAAACTGTGGGAGAAACCCTTGAAGTAAAAAAAGATAACCCCACCCTCGGCGGGACTCGAACCCGCAATTCCCGTTTAGAAGAACGATGCCTATCCGTTAGGCCACGACGGCGACGTGCGAGTGAGCACTGGTGGTTCCTTTCATTAGCGCGTTTACTCTAGGTACAGTAGAACACAACATCGAAGGAATATAGGGGAGAAGGAAACGCATATGCTTTGTTCAAGCAAGAAAACTGTAGCAAAACCCTTTGTTAATGAAAAAGGATAACCCACCCTCGGCGGGACTCGAACCCGCAATCCCCCGTTTAGAAGACCGATGCCTTATTTGTTTGGCCATGAGGGCGATGTGCGAGCGATGCACTAGCGTTCTTTTCATTAGCGCGTTTACTCTAGGTTACAGTAGAACCCACCTTCGAAAGGAATATAGGGGAAAAGGAAATTCATATGCTTTGGTTCAAGCAAGAAAACTTTGGGAGAAACTCTTTGTTAATAAAAAGGATAACCCACCCTCCGCGGGACTCGACCCCTCTATCCCTGGTTTAGGAGACCGATGCCTTATCCGTTAGGCCACGAGGGCGATCTGCGAGCGATGCACTGGCGTTCCTTTCATTAGCGCTTTTACTCTAGGTTACAGTAAAACACACAATCGAAAGGAATATAGGAAAAAGAAAATGCATATGCTTTGGTTCAAGCAAGAAAACTGTAGCACAAACACTTGGTAATGAAAAGGATAACCCACCCTCGGCAGGACTCGAACCCGCCATCCCCGGTTAAGAATCCCGATGTCTTATTCGTTAGGCCAAGAGAGCAATGTGCGATTGATGCACTGGCGTTCGTTTTATTAGTGCTTTTACTTAAGGTTACAGTAGAACACACCATCGAAATTAATATAGGAGAAAGGGAAATCACATGCTTTGGTTCAAGCAAGAAAACTGTGGGAGAAACTCTTTGTTAGTAAAAAAGGATAATCCACCCTCGTCGGGACTCGAACCCGCAATCCCCCGTTTAGAAGACCGATGCCTTATTCGTTACGCCATGAGGGAGATGGGCGAGCGATGCACTAGCGTTGTTTTCATTAGCACATTTACTCTAGGTTACACTAGAACACATCATCCAATGGAACATAGGGGAAAAGTAAACGCATATGATTTGCTTCAAGCAAGAAAACTGTAGCAGAAAGCTTTTCTGTGAATGAAAAAAAATAACCTCCCTCGGCGGGACTGGCACCCGCAGTCCCCGGTTTATAACACCGATGCCTTATCCGTTAGGACACGAAGCCGATGTGCGAGTGATGCACTGGCGTTCCTTTCATTAGCGCGTTTAGTCTAGGTTACAGTAGAACACAACATCGAAAGGAATATATGGGAAAAGAAGCGCATAAGCTTTGCTTCAAGCAAGAAAACTGTAGCAGAAACCCTTTGTTAATGAAAAAGAATATCCCACCCTCGGCGGGACTCGACCCCGCCATCCCCGGTTTAGGAGACCGATGCCTTATCCGTTAGGCCACGAGGGCAATGGGCGAGCGATGCACGGGCGTTCATTTCATTAGCGCTTTTACTTTAGGTTACAATAGAACACACCATCGAAAGGAATATAGGAGAAAGAGAAATGCACATGCTTTGGTTCAAGCAACAAAACTGTAGCACAAACCCTTTGGTAATGAAAAAGGATATCCCAACGTCGGCGGGATTTGAACCCGCAGTCCCCGGTTTAGAAGACCGATGCCTTATCCGTTAGGCCACGTGGGCGATAGCGGGCGGTGCACTGGCGTTCCTTTCATTAGCGCTTTTACTCTAGGTTGCATTAGAACACATCATCCAAAGAAATATAAGGGAAAAGGAAACGCATATGCTTTGCTTCAAGCAAGAAAAGTGTAGCAAAAACCCCTTTTGTTAATGAAAAAGAATCACCCACCCCCGGCAGGACATGAACCCGCCATCCCCGGTTTAGAAGACCGATGCCTTATTCTTTAGGCCTCGAGGGCGATGTGCGAGCGATGCACTAGCGTTCTTTTCATTAGCGCGTTTACTCTAGGTTACAGTAAAACACACCATCGAAAGGAATATAGGTGAAAAGGAAACGCATATGCTTTGCTTCAAGCAAGAAGACTGTAGCAGAAACCTTTGGTAATGAAAAAGGATAACCCACACTCGGCGGGACTCAAACCCGCGATCCCCGGTTAAGAAGACCAATGCCTTATCCGTTAGGCCAACAGAGCAAATGTGCGATTGAAGCACTGGCGTTCCTTTCATTAGCGCTTTTAATTTAGGTTACAGTAGAACACACCATCGAAGTTAATATGGGAGAAAGGGAAATGCACATCCTTTGCTTCAAGCAAGAAAACTGTGGGAGAGACCCTTTGTTAGTAAAAAAGGATAACCCACCCTCGGCGGGACTCGAACCCGCAATCCCCGGTTTAGAAGACCCATGCCTTACTCGTTAGGCCACGAAGGCGATGTGCGGATGAGGCACTGGCGTTTCTTTCATTAGCGCTTTTACTTTAGGTTACAGTAGAACACAACACCGAAAGGATTATAGGGGAAAAGAAGCGCATATTCTTTGCTTCTAGCAAGAAAACTTTAGCAGAAACCATCTCTGTGAATGAAAAAAAAGAGCCTACCCTCGGCGGGAATCGAACTTGAAATCCCCGGTTTAGGAGACCGATGCCTTATCCGTTAGGGGCCACGAGGGCACTGTGCGGGCGATGCGCTGGCGTTCCTTCATTAAGCACTTTTACGCTAGGTTGCAGTCGAAACACACCAACGAAAGGACACACTAGGGGAAAAGGAAACGACATATGCTCTGCTTCAAGCAAGAAAACTGTTGCAGAAACTCTTGGTATTGAAAAAGGATAACCGCGACCTCGGCGGGGACTCGAACCGCAAACCCCGGTTTAGAGAACCGATGCCTATCCGTTAGGCCACGAGGGCGATGTGCGAGCGTAATGCCTGGCGTTCCTTTCATTAGCGCTTTTATTTAGGTTACAGTAGAACTCACCATCGAAAGGAATATAGGAGAAAGGGAAATCCACATGCTTTGCTTCAAGCAAGAAAACTGTAGCACAAACCATTGGTAATTAAAAAGGATAACCCAACCTCGGCGGGACTCGAACCCGCAACTCCCGGTTTAGAAGACTGATGCCTTATGTTAGGCCACGAAGGCGATATGCGAGTGATGCACTGGCGTTCCTTTCATTAGCGCGTTTACTCTAGGTTACAGTAGAACACAACTTCGAAAGGAATATAGGGGAAAAGTAAACGCATATGCTTTGGTTCAAGCAAGAAAACTGTAGCAAAACCCTTTGTTAATGAAAAAGGATACCCCACCCTCGGCGGGACTCGAACCCGCAATCCCCCGTTTAGAAGACCGATGCCTTATTCGTTTGGCCATGAGAGCGATGTGCGAGCGATGCACTAGCGTTCTTTTCATTAGCGCGTTTACTCTAGGTTACAGTAGAACCCATCATCGAAAGAAATATAGGGGAAAAGGAAATGCATATGCTTTGGTTCAAGCAAGAAAACTGTGGGAGAAACCCTTTGTTAGTAAAAAAGGATAACCCACCCTCGGGGGGACTCGAACCCGCAATCCCCGGTTTAGAAGACCCATGCCTTATCCGTTAGGCCACGAAGGCGATGTGCGGATGATGCACTGGCGTTCCTTTCATAAGCGCTTTTACTTTAGGTTACAGTAGAACACAACATCGAAAGGAATAGAGGGGAAAAGAAGCGCATATGCTTTGCTTCAAGCAAGAAAACTTTAGCAGAAACCATTTCTGTGAATGAAAAATAGAACCTACCCTCGGCGGGACTCGAACCCGCAAACCCCGTTTTAGAAAACCGATGCCTTATCCGTTAGGCCACGAGGGCGATGTGCGAGCGATGCATTGGCGTTCCTTTCATTAGCGCTTTTAATTTAGGTTACAGTAGAACGCACCATCGAAAGGAATATAGGAGAAAGGGAAATCCACATGCTTTGCTTCAAGCCAGAAATTTGTAGCATGAACCATTGGTAATAAAAAAGGATAACCCACCCTCGGCGGGACTCGAACCCGCAATCCCCCGTTTAGGATACCGATGCCTTATCCATTAGGCCACGAGGGCGATGTGCGGGCGATGCACTGGCGTTCCTTTCATTAGCGCTTTTACGCTAGGTTGCAGTCGAACACACCATCGAAAGGAATATAGGGGAAAAGGAAACGCATATGCTTTGCTTCACGCAAGAAAACTTTAGCAGAAACCCTTTGTTAATTCAAAAGAATAACTCACCGTTGTTGGGACTCAAACCCGCAATCTCCGGATTAGGAGACCGATGCCTTATCCGTTAGGCCACGAGGGCGATGTGCGAGCGATGCACTGGCGTTCCTTTCATTAGCGCTTTTACTCTAGGTTACTGTAGAACACACCATCGAAAGGAATATAGGGAAAAAGGAAACGCATAAGCTTTGCTTCAAGCAAGAAAACTGTAGCACAAACCCTTGGTAATGAAAAAGGATAACCCACCCTCGGCAGGACTCGAACCCGCCATCCCCGGTTAAGAAGCCCGATGTCTTATTCGTTAGGCCACGAGAGCAATGTGCGATCGATGCACTGGCGTTCGTTTCATTAGCGCTTTTACTTCAGGTTACAATAGAACACACCATCGAAAATAATATAGGAAAAGGGAAATGCACATGCTTTGGTTCAAGCAAGAAAACTTTAGCAGAAACCCTTTGTTAATGAAAAAGGATAACCCACCCACGGCGGGACTCAAACCCGCAATCTCCGGATTAGGACACCGATGCCTTATCCGTTAGGCCACGAGGGCGATGTGCGTGCGATGCACTGGCGTTCCTTTCATTAGCACTTTTACTCTAGGTTACTGTAGAACACACCATCGAAAGGAATATAGGGAAAAAGGAAACGCATAAGCTTTGCTTCAAGCAAGAAAACTGTAGCACAAACCCTTGGTAATGAAAAAGGATAACCCACCCTCGGCAGGACTCGAACCCGCCATCCCCGGTTAAGAAGCCCGATGTCTTATTCGTTAGGCCACGAGAGCAATGTGCGATCGATGCACTGGCGTTCGTTTCATTAGCGCTTTTACTTCAGGTTACAATAGAACACACCATCGAAAATAATATAGGAAAAGGGAAATGCACATGCTTTGGTTCAAGCAAGAAAACTTTAGCAGAAACCCTTTGTTAATGAAAAAGGATAACCCACCCACGGCGGGACTCGAACCCGCAATCCCCCGTTTAGAAGACCGATGCCTTATTCGTTACGCCATGAGGGAGATGTGCGAGCGATGCACTAGCGTTCTTTTCATTAGCACGTTTACTCCAAGTTACCATAGAACACATCATCCAAAGGAACATAGGGGAAAAGGAAACGCATATGCTTTGCTTCAATCAAGAAAACTGTAGCAGAGACCCTTTGTTAATGAAAAAGAACAACCCACCCTTGGCGGGACTCGAACCCGCAATCCCCGGTTTAGGAGACCGATGCCTTATCTGTTAGGCCACGAGAGCGATGTGCGAGTGATGCACTAGCGTTCTTTTCATTAGCGCGTTTACTCTAGGTTACAGTAAAACACACCATCGAAAGGAATATAGGAGAAAAGGAAACGCTTATGCTTTGCTTCAAGCAAGAAAACTGTAGCAGAAACCTTTAGTAATGAAAAAGGATAACCCACCCCCGGCAGGACTCGAACCCGCCATCCCCGGTTTAGAAGACCGATGCCTTATTCGTTAGGCCACGAAGGCGATGTGCGGATGATGCACTGGCGTTCCTTTCATTAGCGCTTTTACTTTAGGTTACAGTAGAACACACCATCGAAATTAATATAGGAGAAAGGGAAATGCACATGCTTTGGTTCAAGCAAGAAAACTGTAGCAGAAACCCTTGTTAATGAAAAAGGATAACCAAACCCTTTGTTAATGAAAAAGGATAACCCACCCTCGGCGGGACTCGAACCCGCAATCCCCCGTTTAGAAGACCGATGCCTTATTCGTTAGGCCATGAGGGCGATGTGCGAGCGATGCACTAGCGTTCTTTTCATTAGCGCGTTTACTCTAGGTTACAGTAGAACCCATCATCGAAAGGAATATAGGGGAAAAGGAAACGCATATGCTTTGCTTCAAGCAAGAAAACTGTAGCACAAACCCTTTGTTAATGAAAAAGAATATCCCACCCTCGGCGGGACTCGAACCCGCAATCCCCGGTTTAGGAGACCGATGCCTTATCTGTTAGGCCACGAGGGCGATGTGCGAGCGATGCACTGGCGTTCCTTTCATTAGCACTTTTACTCTAGGTTACTGTAGAACACACCATCGAAAGGAATATAGGGGAAAAGGAAACGCATATGCTTTGCTTCAAGCAAGAAAACTGTAGCAAAACCCTTGGTAATGAAAAAGGATAACCCACCCTCGGCGGGACTCGAACCCGCAATCCCCGGTTTAGAAGACCGATGCCTTATTCGTTAGGCCACGAGGGCGATGTGCGAGCGATGCACTAGCGTTCTTTTCATTAGCGCTTTTACTTTAGGTTACAGTAGAACACACCATCGAAATTAATATAGGAGAAAGGGAAATGCACATGCTTTGGTTCAAGCAAGAAAACTGTAGCAGAAACCCTTGTTAATGAAAAAGGATAACCAACCCTCGGCGGGACTCGAACCCGCAATCTCCCGTTTAGAAGACCGATGCCTTATTCGTTAGGCCATGAGGGCGATGTGCGAGTGATGCACTGGCGTTCATTTCATTAGCGCTTTTACTCTAGGTTGCAGTAGAACACATCTTCCAAAGGAATATAGGGGAAAAGGAAACGCATATGCTTTGCTTCAAGCAAGAAAACTGTTGCAGAAACCCTTGGTATTGAAAAAGGATAACCCACCCTCGGTGGGACTCGAACCCGCAATCCCCGGTTTAGAAGACCGATGCCTTATTCGTTAGGCCACGAGGGCGATGTGCGAGCGATGCACTGGCGTTCCTTTCATTAGCACTTTTACTCTAGGTTGCAGTAGAACACACCATCGAAAGGAATATAGGAGAAAGGGAAATGCACATGCTTTGGTTCAAGCAAGAAAACTGTAGCAAAACCCTTTGTTAATGAAAAAGGATAACCCACCCTCGGCGGGACTCGAACCCGCAATCCCCCGTTTAGAAGACCGATGCCTTATTCGTTAGGCCATGAGGGCGATGTGCGAGCGATGCACTGGCGTTCCTTTCATTAGCGCTTTTACTCTAGGTTGCAGTAGAACACATCTTCCAAAGGAATATAGGGGAAAAGGAAACGCATATGCTTTGCTTCAAGCAAGAAAACTGTAGCACAAACCCTTTGTTAATGAAAAAGGATAACCCACCCTCGGCGGGACTCGAACCCGCAATCCCCGGTTTAGAAGACCGATGCCTTATCCGTTAGGCCACGAGGGCGATGTGCGAGTGATGCACTGGCGTTCCTTTCATTAGCGCTTTTACTTTAGGTTACAGTAGAACACACCATCGAAATTAATATAGGAGAAAGGGAAATGCACATGCTTTGGTTCAAGCAAGAAAACTGTTGCAGAAACCCTTGGTATTGAAAAAGGATAACCCACCCTCGGCGGGACTCGAACCCGCAATCCCCGGTTTAGAAGACCGATGCCTTATTCGTTAGGCCACGAGGGCGATGTGCGAGCGTAAAACCCTTTGTTAATGAAAAAGGATAACCAACCCTCGGCGGGACTCGAACCCGCAATCCCCCGTTTAGAAGACCGATGCCTTATTCGTTAGGCCAAGAGGGCGATGTGCGAGCGATGCACTAGCGTTCTTTTCATTAGCGCGTTTACTCTAGGTTACAGTAGAACACATCATCCAAAGGAATATAAGGGAAAAGGAAACGCATATGATTTGCTTCAAGCAAGAAAACTGTAGCAAAAACCCTTGGTAATGACAAGCAAGAAAACTGTAGCAGAAACCCTTTGTTAATAAAAAAGAATAACCCACCCTCGGCGGGACTCGAACCCGCAATCCCCCGTTTAAAAGACCGATGCCTTATCCGTTAGGCCACAAAAGCGATGTGCGACCGATGCACTGGCGTTCCTTTCATTAGCGCTTTTACTCTAGGTTACAGTAAAACACACCATCGAAAGGAATATAGGGGAAAAGGAAATGCATATGCTTTGGTTCAAGCAAGAAAACTGTGGGAGAAACCTTTTGTTAATGAAAAAGGATAACCAACCCTCGGCGGGACTCGAACCCGCAATCCCCCGTTTAGAAGACCGATGCCTTATTCGTTAGGCCAAGAGGGCGATGTGCGAGCGATGCACTAGCGTTCTTTTCATTAGCGCGTTTACTCTAGGTTACAGTAGAACACATCATCCAAAGGAATATAAGGGAAAAGGAAACGCATATGATTTGCTTCAAGCAAGAAAACTGTAGCACAAACCCTTTGGTAATGAAAAAGGATATCCCAACCTCGGCGGGACTCGAACCCGCAGTCCCCGGTTTAGGAGACCGATGCCTTATCCGTTAGGCCACGAGGGCGATGTGCGAGCGATGCACTGGCGTTCCTTTCATTAGCACTTTTACTCTAGGTTACTGTAGAACACACCATCGAAAGGAATATAGGGGAAAAGGAAACGCATATGCTTTGCTTCAAGCAAGAAAACTGTAGCAAAAACCCTTGGTAATGAAAAAGGATAACCCACACTCGGCGGGACTCGAACCCGCAATCCCCGGTTTAGAAGACCGATGCCTTATCCGTTAGGCCACGAGGGCGATGTGCGAGCGATGCACTAGCGTTCTTTTCATTAGCACGTTTACTCTAGGTTACTGTAGAACACACCATCGAAAGGAATATAGGGGAAAAGGAAACGCATATGCTCTGCTTCAAGCAAGAAAACTGTTGCAGAAACCCTTGGTATTGAAAAAGGATAACCCACCCTCGGCGGGACTCGAATCCGCAATCCCCGGTTTAGAAGACCGATGCCTTATCCGTTAGGCCACGAGGGCGATGTGCGAGCGATGCACTGGCGTTCCTTTCATTAGCGCTTTTACTCTAGGTTGCAGTAGAACTCATCATCGAAAGGAATATAGGAGAAAAGGAAATGCACATGCTTTGCTTCAAGCAAGAAAACTGTAGCACAAACCCTTTGTTAATGAAAAAGAGTAACCCACCCTCGGTGGGACTCGAACCCGCAATCCCCGGTTTAGGAGACCGATGCCTTATCCGTTAGGCCATGAGGGCGATGTGCGAGCGATGCACTAGCGTTCTTTTCATTAGCGCGTTTACTCTAGGTTACAGTAGAACACACCATCGAAATTAATATAGGAGAAAGGGAAATGCACATGCTTTGGTTCAAGCAAGAAAACTGTAGCAGAAACCCTATGGTAATGAAAAAGGATAACCCACCCTCGGCGGGACTCGAACCCGCAATCCCCCGTTTAGAAGACTGATGCCTTATTCGTTAGGCCACGTGGGCGAAGTGCGAGCGTTGCACTAGCGTTCTTTTCATTAGCGCGTTTACTCTAGGTTACAGTTAAAC
>NW_023614073.1:0-46495 GCF_013339725.1 Rhipicephalus microplus | reverse complement strand
TGGTGGCGGCGGGCCGGACGGACTAGCGGGAACAACAAAGTGGTTGTTGTGTCAACGGTTGGATTGTCCAACACATCTGTTCCAGGACAAGTCGACTGGATATGGCGAAAAAATATGACAACCACTGCATAAAATGAAGGAAATGTTACTGATTATAAGCCCCTATTAAGATGAACGTTACGTATTAAATACCGAAGGTGAGTGCCTAGGAAATATTATACGAGAGTTTGCGTGGGGAAATCCTCTTCTTGTACGAGGTGCAGCAGGAAGCGTAGGGCCAGTAACGGGCAGCGTATGAACTCCGAAGGAAAAGCGAAGCGTCCCTGTGAACGCCGCTGTCCTAACACCGCACTAAAAACCAACTCAGTGGCACCTGACCAAAAGAAGGAATACAAAGCAGACTGCAATGTCCGCACGATGCGTACAGGCGGCTGCTCCACATGAGAAAGGTACCAAATGCGACCGCAGAATGCAGTCTGTGCTGGGTACCTTCACTCAAGAAGCGAGAAGTGGAAATCCCGTGCGTTCTGTGTTTTTTTTTTTTTCACTTCGTCGAGAACGTTTGACCAGACGGAGTTATAAACGCCATAGTGGTTGTATAAAAAAAAAAACCTAAAATTCGAAGATGCACAACTGGTTAAAGATGGAAGGTGCAGCTAAGTCTGGGGTTCGAAGAGCCGATGAACAAATGCTGGGATTTAAAGAAGTTCAACGCTGCACATGATATGGCACCATACTGAAAGAATAAACGCAGGTTACGCGAAATACTACCCTAATCTGAAAGGTACAGCATTCTGTCGTCAGCAAAAGCTGTAACTTGGACGACACTGTTGCCGAGAAGCGCAAGACCGCGGACACGCGAATTCGCTTCTAGAGCACACAAAAATTGCTTGAAGTGGAGTACAAAAAAATGGCAGCATATCCACGGAGTGAATGATGGAGAGTGGGGCGAAGAATTCGTCCGTCCATGCGTCCGTCAGTGTGACCGTCCATGCATCCATCAGCCCGTCCGTGCGTGCGTCTGTTCGTGCGTCCGTCCCTGCGTTCGTACATGCAGTCGACCCTGCGTCCGTTCATGCGTCCATCCATGCATCTGTCTATGTGTCTGTTCGTCCATCTATTCAACATTCCAAGTACCACCATCTCGCATCTTTTCATCATATATTCCCCGTATAGAAGCACCGCCATCCAGCGGACATTCCAAGGACTAAATGAGAGGTGGCACACGCACACTTTCTTACGGCTTGCGCTCCGGGTCCACTTCCCACCTTTAACCACCTCGAGTTCATGTTATATACTAGTTCACTGTATTCGTGGCACTGCGGCCGAACGCTCGCTAAACCTTTCGAAAACCAAGGAGGTTACGCCCAGCGAGTATGACGTAGCAAACTTTTTCAGTCAGATAGTGCTCAATGTACATGTCAATGGCTGCTAATGGGAAATGAGAGACAGGAGAATTCGGCTTTTACTTTCTTACGGCTTGCGCTTCGTATCTACAGCCCATTTTTAACCACCTCGAGTTCAATCATGGTATATACAAGTTCATTGTATTCATGGCACTGCGGCTCAACGCTCGCTAAACCTTTCTAAAGCTAAGGAGGTTACACCCAGCGAGTATAACGTAGCAACCCTTTTTTGTCAGATAGTGCTCAATGTACATGCCAATGGCTGCTAATGATGATTGCAGCCTGCGCGTTAACTAAAAGCCGAATGCTCCTGTCTCTCATTCCCCATTAGCAGCCATTGACATGTACATTGAACACTATTTTTTATTGTTCAACCACGCACAGAAGAAGCCTCTCACCGGCACCACCTTGGCGGTCAAAATGTTGTACTCGTTACATACTACGGTGGACGAACGGGTGCCGTTATAAATAGCTTCGCCCCTAAAAAACAGGAGACAATGGGTATCTCTAACAGACCTCACGTATAATAGAAAAACCAGCACTTTCCCAACCGTCCTGGACTAGTGTGTTTTTTATACCAAAGTAGGTATTTAATTACTTACACAAATTAATGAAGGAAACCGAAGGCTGTGAGTACGTTAAATTTATACGTGTGCTTTAGTCGGCCTTTCTCTTGGCTGAAGACACAAGAAGACTACCTGCAGATTGCGACAGAGAGTAGGCTATGATATCCCGGGTTGTGAAGGACAAGCTCCGTATTTCTCGTCCAGGCATTGTAGAAGCCTGGTGATGACTCACCAGGGTGTTCAACAGAGCCCTAAAACGTTGAACAATTACCGCCGCGAATATCTTATAGTCAACGTTAATGAACGTGATAGGTCTCAATCTTCAAGACCTTTGTGGGTCTAGAAAGTGTTTAACGATTAAGAGCACTTGGTGCTCGTCTATCGGAGAGCAAAAGCTTTCCCAAACGTCTCCACAGTAACGCTAGTTGTCACAACATCGTTTAGAAAAAGGTGCTCATAATTTAGTTTACTTCGTACTCTACTATGGAATATCAAAAAGCCGTCCCGTGGGCCTGTGTTTAGAGAAAACTCCCAAGCATTTCCCCGAGGGTGAACGCGGTTAAGTGCGAATGCACGGGGTGATGCTATGAGGGGGAGTAAAGTTAAAATCCGTTGGCATTCGCCAGTGAGTCAACGTAAGCTCCCCCGTGTGATCACATTGCGATTTCCAGGAACCGTTAGACCCTCTTGGGAAATCTTGGTGACTTTCCGCGTATATGTCAGAGATATTCGCACTATAATGATGTTTATGTCCGCGGCCCGCTTCACCCGCTTGCGCTCGGCATCACGGGCCTTTCGCCGCGCTTCCTTGTCTTCAACCGGCGCGACATCTTCAACGACGCGTGCAATGCTGGCATTCGATTGCGTTGTACTCGTTGTTGGAGGTATCGCAGTCGAGGTTGATGCCTGCGATGGATCTATACCTTTGACGACTTCCCGAACTCGAGCAAGTCGTGGCTGCACGGGCGCACGCAGCTACGGAGTGGAGGGTGGAGCGCGTGCAATCACATCGTGGGTGACGTCGCTGCGCCGTTGCTACAGACGCTCCTCTCCGCTCCTCGCGCCGTTGCTAGGGAAGAGGAGGAGGCGCACCGCGGACGGCGGATTCAGGGTCGCTTATAAAGTGCATGCCCACTTAAAAATGCTCAACGATTTCGAGTACTTCGTACTCAACTATGGGAGAGCACTGAGCCGTCCCGCATTAAACCGATGCATCACATATTTGTGGATATGAGCTAAAAAATGAGTAAAACCATGCATGAGATCAGCTCCGGGCTGTCCACCAAGCCCGCGAGGCGGCTGAGGAGCTTGGCATCTGTCTCTACGTGGGAGCTGCCCGCAACACAGTGATCTGTGTTTGGGGGGGGGGGGAGGTTAGAAAAAGTGGGTAACGATTTAGAGTACCAGGTATTCTACTATAGGACAGCTTAAAGCCGTCCCCGAACGGCGCGCAACATAGGGCACGTTTAACGCTACTCGTGGGGGGGTTTAGAAAAAGTGGGTAACGATTTAGAGTACCAGGTACGCTATTATGAGAGAGCATAAGCCGTCCCTATTTATTTGAATTTTACAAGTATTGATTCATTACCATCTACTCGTGACGGAGCAAATGAAAGTTTATTTAATCCAATCCATGCATGACAGGTTTAAATGAGACACCATGCCTCAGAGACATGTTCCTCTCTCTGGTTTCGGTTGGAAACTTGAATGTTGTGGGTAGTTTTGTTAAGAATTCTGTTGTTATTGCTCAGCCAGGAGTTATGTTTTCTTTTTCAACAACAAACTTTTAACGCTCATAATGAACAATGTTTATATAATCTCTGAAAAATGCCTATCAGTTGAGCCGTAAACACCTAACACAACTGCATTTCAGAGGTGAAGGATGGGCGTGGCAGAGCTCACTTTTTAGCGTGATAGCGTTCGAGGGCTCGTTTCGCAAAAATTCCGGCGTCCGCGTGAATGTGGGCGTCATTGGTTGTAAGCGAAAATAATCGTCTTGTCCGTGACTGAAAAATTCCGAAAGATGCAAATAAATCAAATGAAAAACTACGGCATATCAACGAATTGAATGTTGATGAGTGGGATCAGCAATGGGAGCGTTCGGTGTTACCTTAGATCACCTTTGACGTTCACCACTCGTGCATGTAAATGAGTGGCATGCGGTGTACACTTATATAGAAAGTTTGTTGGTCATAACTGTTACGCACTTTGAGCAATATCTGACCAGAAAAAGTTGCCGCGTTAGACTCGCTGGGCGTGTGAGAAGAACACTCCTTTGCAATCGCGTACCTAACCGGGTGCGCGAGTTTGACTGGTTGCGAAGATGGAGGGCATTGCCTTCGCGTGACCGGTTGGCACATTCGGCAGTCGTTCCAAATGACTGCTGTTCAGACTGCGGCAAAAGGGAGACGGCTCAACATGCTCTGTTTCAGTGCTCGGTGGCGAAAGGCGTCTTGTACATGGTACAACGCCTCTTTGGCTTTCGCACGGCCCGCATGGGAGCAGAACGTGGGCTGTTTGCAAGACTGGTCTTTACAGTGACCTTGTACGTACTATGGTGGCGACGCATTTTAGCAGAAGCACGGCACACTGTCATAGAGACGCTTACTCCGCACACCAGAAAACACGGCTCATTGCGCGGAATCACCTAGATCAGCAGCTGGAAACGCACGACGAAGAGGCTTTCCTTCGACGATGGCACACATGTTTCTTCAGAGTAAGGGAAGGAGAGCTGAACTTTCCAGTTGTTCCGTACTAGCAATGCACCCACTCCAGTACGCATTCATTCGTGGTATTCTGTAAAATGAGATTAACTTGATTCATTTTATTTTTTTTATTTGTAATATTTTGATACCCAGTGATCATTTAGATTTTTGTGCTCATTTGTAAGATGTATACCCTGTCTTTACTTGATTTCAATGTTTCGTTTGTATGTGTACAATAAACTTCCCTTTCTCAATAGCCAAACGCCAGAGGCTCATCATGCCCATAGTAAGATGGCCGTCTCAGCCGCCGTCTTACGGTGGTACGGCTTCACTCGTAGACAGTAATTTCCACTTTCGCAATTTTTTAAAACATCCTTAGCTTATGGGGGGGGGGGGGAGGGGGTGCCACGCATTTGGTGTGCAGGAATGGCAGAAAGAGAATGCGTGGTCTGGAACGTGTTTGTTCTTCACAGTCGTCATTAACATCAGCGGTGGCTACGGCGCACTACGGCGACAACGAATAACTGTCGACCTTAAGGAGCTTATTCGCCTCCTAAGAATGGCGGGCCCGAGTGAGGATCAAACCAAAATTATTTCTGCGGTAAGCAGGTGTTCTACCACAGAGTCATGCTTCTGCTTAGAAATATAGCGAAAATAACTTCCTATTTTTAGAAATGAAGTGAAAATAACTTTACAAACGCACGCGCTCTCGGAACAGGCTTCACAATACAACAAGTAATATCGCACCAATATTACGAGTAAGAAGTGTGTATTGCCGTCAGGCGTCAGAACATGTGGTTATAATAGCAGTTTGGGGGTTTAAGCCAGCCACACATTACAAAAGGCACGAATGTTAGTGCGCGTATTCGCTTCAGACCACGTAGCGCTTTCGTAGCAAGCTTGAAAACATTTGACGCCCATGATTGCTCTAACTTGAAAGCATGCTGCCCATTACACAAAATGCAGTCATGTGTGAAAGCTTTACTCCAACATCCGCTATCGCCTTCAAGTCTTCAACCCGAAGCTTGATGGTCCTCCCCTTTATTTTCATACAGGCCCTACAGTTTCTCTTTTTAAATTTCAATTTCCACTTTCTGACCATTATGCATACCTTTTAAATGGAATTATTTTGTCATCCTCTGCAGTGGGGTCATTTTTGAAGAATCTCCTACGGAGAAAAAACACGTCCTGTGGGCTCTCTTCTTCGTGTACGCGCACATTCTCGCTTCAAATGTCCGAATGACGACTATTTAAAGGCGACTGTGTTGTTTTTGGTTCTCTAAGGCTATCTATCTATCCACACACACACAAACAGACACACAGACAAACAAACAAACAAACAAACACACACCAACACACACACACCAACACATACATACATACATACATACATACATACATACATACATACATACATACATACATACATACATACATACATACATACATACATACATACATACATACATACATACATATACCTCTGTAGAAAATATGTAGAGACTCACTTTCAAAGCACCATTTTCTCGTTCATTGGTGAACATTGATAATTCCTCATGGAAGTCGGCTATCTTATCGTACGCAGGTATTTCGCCCCCTTTTTAATGTACGCTACTAACTACAAAAAGAAAAAGCAAAGAAAGGATGAGATAAACATATATAAATAACTAAAGAGAGAAAATAAATAAAAAATATAAAAACACGTGTGCTGAAAAAATTTTATGTGGCGGCTAACACGGCTCTTCGGCATTGTCATCCTTAATTACCACTATGTGCTCACAGATATATCACTCAAAGCTGACTAGACCTCAATCTTCCACCCTGAGAACGCTACAAACGCGATCTTTTCCGTCGAGAGGAAGGTTTTCACTTGGCTCCGGACATCCATCCACACTGATGTAAGTGCCATGAAGAGTATTGTTCATTGACTCAACTTCTCTATCAATGTTCAGCATTGCAAAATGCCTATCTTAATAAACAAGGGGATTGGAAGGTCACCCTCAGAAGCAGCGATCTCTATAAACAACTATAAGGGTTGTCCAAAGGGCCTGCGAACGGGTGGAGGATCATGGTCTTCCAGCCCTATATAACGTGGGCACAGCCCGCAACTGTGACTCTGTAGTTCCTTAGGACTCAAATAAAGCTTGTTGACTCACTGAATTACTGACGGACTGTCATTATTAAGCAGTGAAAGTGCTGAATCATCTCTTTCTACGACCATTACAGTTTCCTGTGGAAGACTTATGCACCTATTGGTGCATATTAATTACAGCCATAACTACAGCCGTCACGCAGTTACGGCCATTATTTGCAGCCATAATTCACGGAATGTCTTAAGTGTTTGAGACCCATGACAGAGAAAGAAAAATAGAGAGGGAAGGCAGGGAGGTTACCCAAGCTTAGCTCGGTTGGCTACCCTACACTTGGGGTGGGAAAAGAGGGAATAGTAAAAAGTACAGAGATAGAGCGAATGAAGAAGAGTAAAAATAGATGGATAACAATTAAGCTCGAGAGTACACAGCGCTTTCTCACGCTGTTCTTTCACAAGCGCTCGTCAAGTCCGGTGGTCATTACCCGAAATTTCTATGGCGCTTATACTCCACAGTAAGTATAAACTAAGCCATATGGAAGTTCTCGGTGAATTAGCACTTTATTAAATGCTGTAAGAGTTTCAGAACCCAAACTAAAGACGCAAAATGATGTGTGTAACGAAAACGACGAAGCCATGACAATTTAATGTAGGCCGATCAGCAGAAGTAGACAAGACCACCGACTTTGTTAAACTCGACACTGCTAAAAAAAAACACTGAGAAGTTTGAAAAAGAAGAAAACAAAATATACTTTTCTTTCAACAGCTCGAAGAGACCGTAAGATGCATAAGTTCTCAACACCGTAGATATACCAATAATACAGAATAAACAAGACTAACTTTTTTCTTGAATGCGTTTCATAGTAGCAGACAAAAAGTTTTCAGAGAGCTCATTACAAGTTGCGAGGATAAGCAAAACGCTAATAACGTCAGGACATCACGTTTTGTAATTACGTGTGTGGCGTTACGAGAATTCTTTCGCAATCTGCGAGGAGCCATGCTTTAACTTGTGAATTCAGTATTTCTTGATACGAAAAACCCTAATATGAAAAATAAGACCTGCACTGAATTAAAGCAACGCGTGCCAAAGACAGAGAATATGCAGATGACATTGTTTAACGAGAAGTTGTACATAGTATTCCTTAAAATACTCATTATTTTGCTGTACTATTAACGTTGCAAATATTAAAAATAATATGCGAATATCGTGATGTCATATTGAACAGTGTGGGCGTGAATGATGTGGGTAGTATCAGTAGGAATATACTACTGCCACTTAATAATAATAATAATAATAATAATAATAATAATAATAATAATAATAATAATAATAATAATAATAATAATAATAATATAGAGAATAAAAAGAGAAACGAGCACAGCCACGACCACATGCATTCATCGCCTTTTTCGACTGGATGCGCCATTAGAGGTGTTGTTATTGCCAGCATTGTTGGTCAAAGTGCATGTTACAACGTTCCAAATAAAGAAACTAGGATAGGAGAAATAAATATTTATTACGGTGTGGCAGCTTGGGCTAGTTGATATGGCATGACGATAGTTATAGCGCGAAAACAAAACGACGACACAGAGACAAGAAGGGCAGTTTCGCGTCCTTCTTGTCTCTGGGTCATCGTTTTGTTTTCGCGCTATAACTATCGTCATCCGAAACGGAATTGTGGCGCAAGTTCTACTTCCAACCTAGGTGGGAGGTCTCCTTATTCCAGGAACTCTCTGGCCTTTGCTGCTTCATTGGTCCTGGCGACAGGACGTCATTGTTTGGCCAGGTATTTCGAGGCTAGCTTGGCCTCGCAAGGTTTGAGAAGGTGTTCGTTTGCTGTACCGGCATCACAGGTATTCAGCGAAGGCGATGAGTCAATATGTGTACTGCACGGGCAAGCGAGAAACTAATTAATTTTTTACTGGTTGAAAGCACTCTCATTCAGATGTTCTTTGGTATATAGTATCGAAATGTTGAGTCACTACTGCATTGAATTCACCAGCGTGGGAGTCCCGTTACTTAATTATTCGCAGCTATTAGGTCTTTATTCTTCTATTAGTTCTCACATCATACTACATAAAAGTGTGTAGCTTTGTGGGACATACACGTTGCTTTGCGTAGACAAATGGCCGACCAGCGTAACTAAAAGAAAGTACAATTGCGTCGTATCAAGCTAATGAGTGAGGAGCCATGCATTAGCGTGTTTATGTTTCGCTTGTTTGTAATTATGAAGACAAGAAACTAGCACAGTTTAAGCCGAGATGTAAGCCGCCGTTTCAGTATCCAGTAACTGTTTTTTTTCTAGACGCCAATCTCCCCACTATTTTTCTTTTCGCTTACCGTCCATCCAGTGGCAACGTATTTCGGGACGAGGAAACGTCGTGTGACGTTTTTGTCGTGCCCTTACGCCCCCCAGTAAAGACAAAGAGGTGAACCGTTCATGTGTGTATATGGTCGGGTGTGAAACACAAACACGCACACATCACCAGTGTACCACTCTTTTGTAGTGATGACGGTATAACCCCTTACAAAAATCCTATATATGGACTTATATAAAAATCCCCATATATGGCTACATCAGGAATTGGGCATATCTGGCCCATATATGGAATCCCCATATATGGGCCGTATATAAACTGATATGTCCGAATCCTGATATAGCCATATATGGGCCTTATATCCCCATATATTGGTGTTGCTGTATATGGCCATATATGGCTATATATAGAAGCATCCATATAAGGTCTTATATGGATGCTTTCATATATGGCCTTATATGGATACTTTTATATAAAGCCATTCAAATGATTCATCTATATTAGTTCAGCCTGTGTCACCGGCAAAAAATATAGCTGCTCAAATCATTCTTCAGCTAGAAATATACCTGTTTGTTGAAAGGTCTGCATGCAGTCACTATCATCTCCAAAATAAAGGCAGTACATACCCCCTGAACATTCTTGTTCAATTAAGTTATCCTCATTATATCTCAAGTTATTCTCAACAACTATTTGCTAGAATGTAACTTGGCATCATATTTAAAGTTTGTGGTGGGCACATGTCACTGTTAGTCCACTTTTCCTGAAGAGATACATTCTTTGTGCTTAAATTTATTGCTTACTTATCGACACTTTTTTATTTATCTATTTATTTCATTACCCACAGCACCAATTGGCATTACATTGGGGGAGCATTTACGAAAAGTAGAATACAAAAAATACATAGTCAGCCAAACAAATAATCAAAGTCACCTGAATCACAATCTGCAAGAGAAATTCATATATAAATCGGAACATGTTCTAACATATAATCGGAACAATTCTAACATGAAATAAAACAAATATTTGGGAGTGTAGAGGCAATGCTAGAAGGCAGCTGGTTCCATCTTGTAATTTTTTTTTGTAAAAATCATTTTGAAACACGTCAGTCTTGCATGCGATTATTCTTATCTTGAACCTATGGTCAACACGGTCTGAGAAATAGTACAGTGCAAGTAAATATTCCGCTTTATCGATTCCGACTTGACAAAAATAAATAGCATAAAAGAACCCAATTTGAGTTTCGTAAAGATATTTTTCACAGTGTGTTATGTTTAAAACTTTTCTCGCGTGTCAATGGAGCGTCCATAGTCAGTCAAAACGAAATATTGACTTGCTATTGACCGTATGAACTGCGTGTGCATTGAATAACCTAAATGAGTTGATAATCAACTTTTAAGGAGTTCGGTCGAAAGTGATTGGTATGCAAGCTTGTTATGTACAAGTATTGTGACTAATGACCTATAGAACGACTGCTAAAACTGGTGTCTATAGGTCTCTGTGCGCGTGGGAACGGAGGCATTTAACAATATTTCTTGCCAACGGGACACTAAAAATGTACTTTGTAAACGTAATACGCTTTCCATTTTGCCATAATGCATCATTAACGTAACAGTGGTAAAGAGCTCATTCTGCAGAAATTCCGGCGTAGGCATCGGTGGCTCTCCGTGAAAAATCGTCTTGTCAATGATCGAAAATTGAGAGAATGCAAATAAAACAAATATTGTAAATTTTCGGGTTTGAGTGATGATCGAAATCATGCAGGCAATTTGCATGGCATGCAAGTGCTCTACCACACAGCTATGCATCTGCTTGGAAATAAAGCATGAATAACTTCCTCTTGTTGTGAAATGCAAGGAAAATAACTGTCATGCTTAACAAATACATGTATCCTGCATACAGGTTTCACAACACAACATTTATTATCGCAGCTATATTGCATGATACAAGCGTGCATTGTCATCAAGCATCACAACACGTTATTACCAACGTGACTTTGCGGTCTAAAGACAGCCAACCATTACAAAAGGCACACTGGTTACTGCACGTATTCCCTCACGACTGCGTAGTGGGTGCATAAAGTTCTAAAACATTTTACACACATTATATTGAGAAGCACGTTCTGCTGGGCGAGTTGGTACTTCATCTTAACTTAGTTGCGCGAAAAAATTTGAAGTGCGAAAGGAAGACACCTGGACACAGCGCACACTAACAACTGAAACTTCATTGGAGAAAACAGACATATGTATGCGGTTACGACAACACGTGAGGTGGAAAAAAATGACTAGATGAGCAGACATCTGATCATTTTCTTTCACAGTGTGGACATCGTGTGGTGGACGGCACTGCGCTGTCGTGTGGGAAGTATTATTTAGAATTTATTTATATAATTGTAGATCACAAAGCTTCTCTAAAGGAATTAACAACCATTCTCTAACCAATCATCATATTGTAGAGAGTGTGGCTGCGCGCCCTTGTTTGGAATACGGTAGTTAAAGCTAGATTCAGTGACACGGTATAGCGCGGGAAATCGGAGAGGCGTATTTCATAAACAAAGCTGGGGATTCATGTGTCACGTAACTCTCACTTATGTTGCTTGCTACTGAGGTAGCTTTCCTGGAAGCGCATCATTTATACAATCTGTCTGCTCATCTAATCCTTTTCTTTCACCGCACGTGTTCTCGTAACCGCATATATACGTATGTCTGTTTTCTCCAACAATGTTTCAGTTGTCAGTGTGTGCTGCGTCTAGGTGTCTTCCTTTTGTATTTCAATTTTTTCGCGCAACTCGGTAATTACATAATATTTCTTGTTCTTTAAACTATGTTACCCCTTTTTTACACAAAATGCAGCCATGTGCGAAACCTTCATTGAGACACTTTCAACCTTCTCAATTACACAGTACTATTCCACAATTAAATTTGTTCAAGTAGCATCATGCAATAAAGAGTACACACTAAGTGATTGAATTACGCACAAGAAACAGGATCGATACTGCTATCACGTTCAACTGTGAAAAACGGAGCTTAACGGTCCCCCAATTTTTTCACACAGTAGCAAGCCCTAATGCATCATACCAGTTTATTTGTCGGCTTGCGTAAACTATCTACAGTGCTCACGGATTAAAACGTGACATCGCATTATTTTGTGTAACTATGTATGCGGGTATGCGCAGTTCCTCAAGATAACCACGCGATGTTGCGACATCAGTAACGATAATGTCGCCTGTGATGTACGCATTCCAGTCAAATTTACACTTATATCACCCTGATTGTAGATGGCGGAAACGAAATTACGGGCTATTCTTAAGTTTTTCCATTTGGATCCGTGACATAGCACCCTGTTTTGAAGAATCAAACTAGCAACAAAATTTTAACTGCGTGTCCTTATCAAAACACACGTAAATATAAAAACAAGTGGAACGTAGACGAAGAAAGATAAATTCAAACGCAAGACAAATTCAAACGTGGGCTCATAAATCTCATGACACCCTTGGAATTGGAGATATGCAACTCTTTTTATTTGTAATTGCGCAAGTTGTAATTTATCCTTGGTTTTTCCTCAAGCGTTAAAATGAGAAAAATACAACACAAGTATATTTACATCAATATATTTATGAAAAGTACAATGGCACGAAACCAACAATTCCTGGCGTAGATTTTTTGATTAAATAGAGCACTGTCTGGATCAAGTGAAAAAAAAGAAAGTGTTGTCGTATCGCTTAAACAAAACAGCCTAATGACGTAACCACGATTAGCATAAAGTTATTTACTCAGCAAGCATGCAATGTGGTATGTTTTCGAGTTATCATAATATTTATGAACAACGTGCGAAGGTAATGAAAATGATGAACTTACCTTAACATTTAACCGAGACTTGTCTTTCAAGGAGCCTGTTAATCCTGATAACCTATTCACACCTTAAAGCCACAACGTCCATTCGTACTGCTTTAGGAAGCAGTTTTGAAGGAACGCTTGTCCGCAAACATGGGTATCCATTTTTTTCTCGCACGAAAAGTTGACGATCGCCAATCCAGCAGTGTACAGACGCACACGCACACAAAAACACTTCCACGTCTGTCCACAATTTCGCCACGTACAGCGAAGTAGATTCCTGAGAGCTGCGTGATTATCTTGTGTGAATTGGAGCAGTAGTTGAACACGAAATAAGAGCAAAAGGAATGAAAATTAACAAACTCGATCAGCATGGCACCCATGACTCCGGCGAGCAAAAAAGCAACAATGACGCGGATGGATACAGTGCATGCCATGCACATCACAATGAACATTACATTACTCCTTGAGATCAATGGTTTACGCACTTTTCACTAGAACTAAATTTTCCTGAGCTTATTGGCGAACGACGTTTCATTTTTTAACAATTATTGACGCAATGTTATTACTATACGACTGAATGTTTGTGCAAACTATTTTCTTCGTCGTTACTTGAAATGGGCCGCGGCACTCTCTTGCTGTGTCGACAGACTGGTGTAAGCCACGGCAGGGCTGCAGGGCGCTTACGTGCGCTTCTTCGAACTACGTTCTCCGAATTGTCCACCCAACTGATGGGCGCCCTTTTTTGTACTTTTTTTACTGTGCGCACCCCTTGCAACCAATGCAGTCAGGTGAGCTTTTCGGACAATGGATTTCAACTTACTCCCGCGAGCCGAAAAAGCTGCACGTGGAGGACCTTTGAGACAGGCATTCCGTGGAGCTGAAATCACTGCTTCGTGTACGCTGGCTACGAAGACGCGTTTCAGCCAAATTTTCATCTTATTTCGCAAGGACTTATAATGATAATAATATTATTCAATCAACCAATAATCAATCAATCATTTTTAACGTATCCAAGAACAACCACAGGGTTTTTCACGCTGGCGCGCGCGAAAATAAAACAAAAATAAACAATACCTTACAGACTGTCCACAGAAAAGCAAATCAATGAAAAGAGCAAAACGAGCTGTCGAAAAAAATCAATGCACAATGGGAACAACAAACAAAAGAGTAGATATTCATGGAATGGGACTGAAAAATAATGTGGAATATACACAACCGTGCCGAAGGCTTCCTGAAAGACGGAAAAGGAAAGAATCTGTGCATATGCAAATCTACGTTAGGACAGGGCAGCCCTCACTGACAAAACAAAATGACTGTAGACTATGAAAAACATAACGAATCAAGAAAGTTGACGTTAGAGACACTCGGTATTCTGTAAAAGATAGTGTTGAAAGAAGCTGGTAGGTACATGCAACGGTCGATTCTCTCTCGATAACTTACGCAAAGTTTGAAAATTATTACAACCGAGAAGGGCAGAATATCTCACCCTGAACTAGCTTGTAAATAAATAACAGCTCAGCGCGATTTTGCGGCCATTAACTGATGGCAAATATAATATTCCAGCAGTGTTGAAAGGATTCTAGTGAAACGATGGGGGTAAATGCTTATGAAATTTTTCTGGACTCACTCAGTGGCGCTACTGCTGGATTTAGCAAGGCCATTCCAAATCAGATATGCATATGTACTCAAGTTGAGCACAACATATCACGGTGTACCATTTGTAGAAGGCTGTAGGAGAACCAGATTCTCGCGAGATGTTGAGCCAACAGGAAGAGAATGAAGGCCTCGCATGGCAGCACATTTAATGCAAGTAGAAAAAATTCAGCATGCTATTAAAAAGAACACCAAGATAACTGATCTCATAAAACTTACATAACGACACAGTATGACAGCATATGGATTTGCTGTTGGACGTTTTGCGAAATACAACAACAACAACATTAATAATAATAATAATAATAATAGTACACTCATATCATTCTGACATGGCCGAAAATATCTAGCCACAATGAATGAAATGTCAGTGTCCTGGTGCCCATGAATCTCTATACGCGAGTGTGCACTTGCGCAGTTTGGTGAGTATGTACCGGCATACATATCTTATAAGTAAGTGCACTACCGTGTTGGTGTTGAAAAAGGATATGTTCGCAAGCAGTTTGAATCGTTACGCGCCTGCACAGCAAGGGGCTGTTTACATAATGTAGAGTTTGGCTTAGGTATCACGCCAGCCCGCAAAAAATGTGTCATACTAATTGTATTCACAAGGCAATGTTTAGGCTAATCCTGATGATGGCACGTGCGCTTTAGTGACCTCGACCAAGTAATGACACACCGACACAAAATAGAAGTTTTGTGAATTCGGCAGCCTACGTTAAATGTTGCTATAAAGCTTCAGCATTTCATTACATGGTCCATTAAATATGTATCACGTGTGAGTCAGTTGCACCTTTCTTAACGTACATGTCTATGACGTGAGATTTATTTGACACTTGCAAACAATACAATAAATTGTTCACTTGTGCAATCATAAAATTTTTGATAAATTTACTATGTGCACAGCCAGGAACATTATACGTAGCCAAAGGAAACGCAAGATGTATTTTTGCAATAAATTAGTACAACTTCCATCTTGAATGTAATCATAATAGTGCCTGCAAGTTGCATTCACGTAAGTTCTTTTTGTTTTTGAAAATACTCCCTTAAACATTGCACTGCGCATGCAATTTTAGTAAATGGCTGCTGAAAGCAATCGCAGATGAGGGGTCAACAGGATAATAGAAATCTTGTTATATGAAGGGAGCATATAGCCATCAAAACTTTCAAATAATCAGAAATTTTGTCCACCGATGTGGAAGCTAAAAGTGCATTGAAATTACTATTTCTTGCTGCCACTTTAAACAATGCATTAATGTGAACAATATAACTTGCATGCATTTTGTCTTTACATAATACTATATAGGATTGCTCTATAATAATAGCGAGGTTCGGAAGCTTCAATACGTTTTGTGACTTGACACGATTCCTTCCTCGTAAAACATGTCTGCTCTTGTATACATTATTTACGTCGTATTAATTGCAACTTATTGTTTCAAACCTAAATGCCATGAAAAATGTACGAGTTAAATTACACGAATGCATGCATATATGCATTCAACTGAGTTGCAACTATCACGTACACAAAGCTGACCTGAAATTTCGGTTTTTTTGCATGGCAGAAACAACATATATATTTAATACTCCTATTGTTATGAAAAATAAACAGGTCAGCTTTGTGTACAAATTGTTATATATTACAATTCGCATAAAAGTGTGATCACGGTGCTAAATATATACGTGGTTCATCCCAAATAAGAGAGCACTTCCACATATAAGGACCCACTTGATATGTTATATATGGTGTGGCCGTGCCTTATTTGGCCGGATTTGACTCCTTATATGGGCCAACCGCGTCATATATGGCCGTATATAACGCCATACATGAACCGACTCCGCCAGATATACATCCATATATGCTTATATCTGGCCACATATGCTGCCATATATGGTTATATGTGGCCACATATGCTGCCATATATGCTTATATATGGCCAGATATAACTTATATAAAGGCCATGTATGGCGTTTCCGTAAGAGACGCCCCACCTCAAGCTCACCTGCGCATACGCAGGGCCCCGGTGGCACACCGTGCATTGATTATGCGATCTCTTCTTTCTTGACATTGACATGTGAAGTTTAACGTCCCAAAGCCACCTTATGATTATGAGAGACGCCGTTGTGGAGGCTTCCGGAAAATTCGACCACCTGGGGTTCTTTAACGTGCACCCAAATTTGAGCACACGGTCGTACAACATTACCGCCTCCATCGAAAATGCAGCCGCCGCAGCCCGGATTAGATGCCGCGATCTGAGGGTCAGCAGTCGAGTACCTCAGCCACCAGACCACCGCGGCGGGGCCTCTTTTTTCTTCCTCATTCGTAACGCTTGTACACACGACGCAGTCATTCCTTCAGGCTTCTGGCCAATCACAAACATAGACATTGGTAGGTTCTACATTAGGGTGAGGGCCAGGGGAGGTTTTCGCTGCAGTGCTCTACCACTCGGGATGCCGATACTATCATACTTGCGCACTTAATGTCGGAACGCAGAGGCAAGAGAGGCAATAGAGAAGAGGGGGTTGTGGTTGCGGTCGACAACATTTCCAAACCCTGACAGCAGCCACGGTGGCTCCATTTTGAAGACCTTTCACAGTTTTTTTTTACGCCAGTCGGAAACCGACGACGAAACTGCCTGGTATGCACGATGGGCCGGGCACTACGCCCAGCGTTATATTTCCTGTTTACAAACAAAGACAATGAACGCGAAAGGTCCCGGCTTCCAGGAGAATCACGAGAGTGCAATTCTGCCACTTCCTTCCCACCTCGTTCTTCGCATTAGGATATCTAGTGACACAGCGAGAATTTTATGACCTCTTTCCACGCAGTCTTTCTGTCTGTTATTTTATGAGAGATACAGAGTGAATTTATTTATACAAGTTGACGTTGTGGTCGGATTTAAGGAATGTAGGGTAGACAGGAAGTAGTGAAAGCAGTAGCCAACGGCTCACTGGTGATTTTAGGCATTTCATCCTAATAATGGCAATTCATCTAAGATGAAGAATTGACCCTGTGCATTGCAGCTCCTGATGCTGCATGGTATGCGAAACTCACTGGTTGGAAAATAAGTGCATATATACATAGGCTCATCTCTGTTGCCATGAATCAGCAAAGAGGTAATCTTGCATTGTGCCATCTAATAAATGATTGCCTTTAGTTAATGAATACGGACACCATGTGTCTACTTCACCAAATTCGTTCAACGATTACATTTGACCGTGGGCATACTGCATCGTGCCGCAACGCGTGTGTACTGCTGGTCTGCTTCATATTTTCGATGAGAGCGTGAACTTTTCAGGAGCTCGTATGTTGCCATAAACTTCCTCCACGTTTAGAGCCCGTTTAGTACTATTCAGGCCAACCTAAACATGTTTGATGGTGTAAGGCACCGTGTGCTCAGATTTGGGTGCACGTTAAAGAACCCCAGGTGGTCGAAATTTCCGGAGCCCTCCACTACGGCGTCTCTCATAATCATATGGTGGTTTTGGGACGTTAAACCCCACATATCTATCAATGGTGTAAGCCACCAAAGAATAAAAATAAATGCATATCCATCGCACCCTAAATGTTACTGTTTTCGTATGCCTATTCTAAGTTCTCTAACTTATCTACAACCTACACCATCACTTGACTATTCGGCTGGCGATGCGCTTTGTTGGAATCTGCAATTGACGCAAGCATTTCCCGGTATAGCGTGCAGCTCCGCGGCGAAGTTCCGGCCTCGTGTTCTCACCGCTTACGTCCACAGTATTTTCTAAGTTTTCAAGGGCATTTCTCGAGTACTGGAGTGGCGAATGCAGAGCTTCTTGGGAGAGCTACTTGTCTTATGCAGTTTGTTATTGTTCTGTGGCCATAGATAGCCACGGGAAACCGGCTCTTGTTTCTTTTCTGTCTTCGGCAGCATAGGGGACCCCAGTTTAAGATAATAATGAAAGAGGAGAAAAGGAAGCTGCGGGTGCTCCACAGCGTGCGCCTTTCATCACTCAGAGAGGGTTCTTCTGTAAGCCCTATTTAGCGCTTGACCTCCGGTACGAGGTCGTACGCGTTGCGTGCGGAGTGATGCACGATTACTCTTATCACTTTACGCAGCGTGCCAACTTCAATTTCTTTTAGTTTTGTCCTCGTTCTGACACCCACTTTTCTTGAAGCTCAGAACAAACCCCTTGTGTGCCAGCTCTCACCTTCTTCGTTCTGCGTCCGTCCACGCTGGATTGAGCCAGTGGCCTACGTTATTTACAAAGCGAGCTTGGCTGCGGAAGCTGCAATATACCACGTGCCGACAGCGAACCACGCGCGGACCGCAGCAGCGCCAAGGTGGTAACGCGGCCGGAACTCTGCACATGCCCCGAGCACGTGAAGAGCTTGAACATAGGAGAATATATTTATTTCCTTGCGCACGTGCTGCACGAGGCGCAAGCGTGCATATTTTCTTCGAGGCACGTGTAGGAACTTGAGTCACTTCCTCTTAGAAATTACGTTAAAAAACTGTTCGTCCGATGCTCTTCGAGATTCCATGAAAAAAAAAAGAAACTAGCGTGGGCTTTCAGTGCTAATAGCCGTAATATTTGTGGCACTTGGGTGCTTTTGACTTATATCCTATTGCGTGCTGTATTGGATTCACCACCTTGGTGAAGAAGCAATTGCCTTTTTCTCGGGCCCAATGGCAACGCAAGCAAGTAGGTAAACAAGTAAATGACGAAGCCTGAGCTGTGTTTGTAGCTTTCTTCGAGGTAGAAAGGTCCTGTTACAGATGGATCAGGGTGTTTGCCCACTGAAAAAGCTTTTATGAGCTCTGCGGAAATCTTTCGCAGAGTTACGACGCCCCCTCAAGCCCTACATTTTGTTCCGGCACTGATGTTATATCTGTGGCATAGACTTTAGGAGCTATACCACTAATTCTTAATGCCCTCAACGCAGCACACACATGTGTGCTGTGTAGTTAGCCACAAGCGTAGGTCAACTGCCACAAACAATAAGAAAGAAATAATGAACGTTCTCTTTATATGCATATTGTCTGATGTCGTCATGGACTTCTGTTTATCCAGCATGTGTTTTTTTTCTTTTTTTCATTATTTTTTATTTATAGCTCTTCATATGTTATTTGGTAGTGCTCTCAACAGATGGCTGATCAATGGTCAATTCTCTTGCTTCCTAAAAGCTTGTTAGCTTTGCGTGTCTCGGGAATACAACTACAACTGGAACTGGAGACAAAATCATGGATGGAAGAAAAGCTTGGACGGACAGATAGATAGATAGATAGATAGATAGATGGATAGATAGATAGATAGATAGATAGATAGATAGATAGATAGATAGATAGATAGATAGATAGATAGATAGATAGATAGATAGATAGATAGATACGAATGGTCAACGTCCACAGTATTTCAGAGATACCGGCACTGCTGCTCCGCTGGCTGCCTACTAGTTTCACGTAAATGTACCGCGAATGTTGTGTCGCGTGATTGAGAAAGGGGAAGTGGAACGGAGCTCTATTTCGCGCTTCATTTGCGCTTGCTGGCGAGTGTGGCAAGCACGAAACGAGCCGTGTTTACCCGGGCAAGCAGAAGTCGCTGGCTTTGCAGACCTATGCGTTTGAGGCGCGCGCGTGGTAGGCACGTGTGCTTCTCCGAAGTGCGCCTTGCTGCACACCCAGATACTTCCTCTGCGCCGTAAGAACAACGACCTTCTTGCTTATGAATAGCACGCTGTGTGTGTTTGTGAAAAGGCTTATTATGCGTACGCTACCTGATTCATCTGCTTTAATTCACACATGACATAGCATCAATTGGTATGCTCGGATTTTAACGAATACACGTGCAGTACTTAGGCTGTTGTTTTACAGCGCACGAAAAAAAAAGATAAACACATGACAGATTGCTATCGTGTGTTTTTTTTCGTGCGCTATAAAACTACAGTACGACGTACCAACACACCCAATACACTACGTTAGTAAGCTTCAGTAGTTAAGGCTTCTGTAACAGATGTTTGTCCTTGTGCTTTGTTTACTATAAAACTTCATTTTGTTAACGAAAATCTTTCGAAATTCATTGCTTATTACCGTGTGAGTTATTGAGGAACATGAGAAAAAAAAGGACTTCTATTCGCTATGTTAATTTCGATGTTTCGTTTGGGAGTAAAACACGGTTTTACAAACATCTCTCTGACGTTGCTATCATTTTTAGCTTACAGAACACATTGGAACTGCTGATATAAAACTGTGCCTGTTTAGTGTGGCACGGCTTTGTGCCAAACGGCGCTGGTTTGGCTCGAATCCGGAAGTAAGCTGTCCTCTCAAGATATAGTTGCAGATATTGTTTCGGCGTGTCTTGCTAACATTGACCCTTTGCACACAAAAGTTTGACTACACGAAGCATCATATGGCTTGTTGCTGGCTTCAGCAGTATGTGTCGATGCGCGAGTTCTATGACAAAATACGCATAGTAATTCGTCATTGCATTTCTTTCAACAGTGAAAACCAGGAACTTTCACAACAGCGGGATAGCGACAAACTTCATGTGTACTCTTGTTATTCGTTTTGCATGGTCACGTGCTCCGGCCCATCTCTTGCTTGCAATTACAGAGAAATGCTGCAGCGACACTTTTTTTATCTTGAAGCAGCATGGAACGGCACAGACCAACCACTCACTCGCGAGGTTGGGAGTCACAGCAATGCATTTCCTCGAGCATCGCAACCACAGTGCTTCTAGAAACATTTAGAACGGATGCCACGTGTAAACTATTTATTTCAGTGGCCTAAATTTTATGGCGGAACTATATAAAAGGTAAATAGCAGAATAAAATAGTTATTTGTGACTTCATAAGCTTTCTTTTTTGCACATACTGTTCTGGAAGCAGTAAAGTTATGTTGACGTAGCAACGGTACTACATATATTTGCTGTGGCGACTGCAAAATTGTGAATGCTCTGTCGTTCTGCATCTACGCGTTGACCGTGGGAAATAATTCTTTACCACTTACTCCAAAGTGCAACGCATTACTGTGGTATCTATCACCTTGATCCATTTAGTTGAATGAGTAGCCCCCCCCCCCCCGCCTTCTTTTTTTGACCGCAGTCCTATAGGGACATTGAAAGCAGTGAGAATAAATTACTGGAAAGAGTGAAAAAAAGCTAGGATCTGCCCGGTGTATTCGCAGTCTTCTTGTAGGGTATGAGACGAAATAATTGTCAGCCTATACGCTCTCTACACGTATGAAGTTGTCTTGCTGGATCGTAAACGAAATACAATAAACACCAAAAGAGAAAGACTGACTTTCAATTCAAGGGTGAAACTTGAAGTTTATTTTGCCACAGTGTTACACCGTGTACAGTTTTTTTACACTGATTAATGAAAGAAAAAAAATTACAATGGGGGCTGTGGAATGCGAGAAAAAAAGCTGCGATATAAACGCAGATTGACTAGCTCTACATCCCAGCCTCACACGCCAATTTCCAGGAACGTTGCCGGCACGTGTCTGTTGCAGCAATTTGGGTAGGTTTAGAGGGAAGTTCTCGAGAACGAAAGAATGGAGCCGTAAATGCCGTAGTCCCGTGTGTGTGCTCAGATTTCGGTGCACGTTAAAGTACTCCAGGTGGTCGAAATTTCCGGAGCCCTCCACTACGGCGTCTCTCATAATCCCATCGTGGTTTTAGGACGTTAAACCCCACCTATGAATCAATAGAGAACGAAAGAACGTGTTTCAGAGCAGGAAGTCGATTCATAGGAAATACACCTCTATATAACTGTTTTTTTTTCTGTTTTTTGAGGTCAGCATCGTTCGAAGTGAGAGCCAAGATTCGAGGTAAGCCGCTATATCGCGCAACACGTGCGCGTAAGCTAAATCGGTTGAAAATTAGGGGCCTTCATTGTACATTGAAAGAGTAATACGGCAGAAATACCCTTGAGGACATCTTGCTTCATATGAACAAGGTGAAAGAAACATCTTGACAATTGTCAAAGATAAACTATTCCCAAATCATAGGCGTATCAACCGGGAGGGGGGGGGGGTGCTCGAGCTTTTCCGCTTTTGACAGTGGTCACTGTCAGCTGCACGCCGGGGAAACCAACAACAGTAATCACTCGATCAACCATGATCACTCACTGATATTGTTACGAGGAAATGAAATTGCTACCAGGGAACGCTTTATTAAAGTATATTTTTTTCTAATTTTTGCTGTGACGATAGCCCTTGAATGTTCTTTGCAGTGCGGGTCGCCTATACGACTCTTTCGCGCCTTTTACTGTAGCATTGCAAAGTGGGTACAGTGCAAGGCGCGAAAGCGTCTTGTACTTGTTTTGTTATGGATGGGAACAAGCAATAGTTTTATGAACCAGTCAGAGCATTTGCTGATTCAGGAAAATTGTTCTCTTTCACCTAAAAGAATAGCGTCATTGCTGCTTTATCGAAGCCGCTGTGAGTCGATGATTGTGACGAATATTTTTAAATGCTTTAGTTCTGGCATACTGGAAGCGCCACAAAAAAGTCTGCGCTTTAGTCTTTGATAAATACGATCAGCCTTGCTTACGGTAAGTAGTAGCAATGGCTGCAGTTTGGAAAGTGGCGAACAATAAAGCAGTGGTCTCGAGTACAGTGGGTCCCGCTTCTAACCCCCGTATTCACAAACGCTCCTCGACTCGACTTTCACCCTTCACTTGACAGAGTCGCGCCCTGTGCCGCTGCTCGGCTGAAAATGACACTGCGCTACTCAAGAATAGCAGCAAATTATCACTCATATGCACTGACTTTCCCTGCCTAGAGATGGCGCTCCCGTCGGCTTTCTCAAGTGAAGGTGGAGCGTTGAGTGAAGGGGCGTTCTAGAATACTGGGGTAAGCTTACCCCGAAGTTGGAAACACAGGACCAGGGAGAAGGTGAAAGGTTTTTGCCCGAATCGGTTTTTGCACGAATAAGGCCTATTTAGGAGTCGGGCTAGTTAGTTTTCATTGAACTTAATTTCTCTTTTACTGCTCAAAATACAACTTTGATAGAAAAGAAGCCCACACGTGCCGCGCTGCTCAGTTCTTTCTCTCTCAGCCCGGATGAGTTCACAGAGATGTACACGTGCACAAACACTCTAATAGGTTTCCCGGAGTAACTGCGCAGTTACCACGAAAAACACTATTTCCTCTTCCAAAATAAAAAAAAAAACATGCGCAAAAGATTTCACGCGGCACCGCAGGAGCGGCACTCTTCTCCTTGTGGCGTAAAGCACCCATTCTTTGTGGTGACTGCAGGAATGTTCGCGCCGTGTGCAAACGACTCATCGGTGCCTACACAAGCCTGTTTCAATAATCCCACTCGGCTACACAGTGTGGTGTGGTGAAGTGGTTAGTTTACGCGCATGCTGACTGAATGGTCGTGAGTTGATTGATATGTAGGGTTTCACGTCCGAAAACTACCATATGTTCATGAGAGGCGTCGTAGTGGAAGGCTCCAGAAATTGCGACCACCTGGGGTTCTTTAACATATATATATATATATATATATATATATATATATATATATATATATATATATATATATATATATATATATTAATTTATAGACGATTGAGGTAGGTTGTGGCCCCACTCGCGAAGGAGTTGGTACGCCACTGTCCCAAATCCGCGAGCACTTTCGGCCAAAGATGACTAGGTGTTGTCGGCCCCTTAGGCGAGCATTTTCCATCGGCAAACTTGCTTACACGCTGTTGGACCGCAAAAATGGTTTCGATATGCACGAGTATTTGTGCGTAATGGTGTCGGTGTGGTTACTGGTGTTGTTGTGAACTGTTACACGTATTGCCGTCATGTGTACCCAACGTATATTTGGGGCGAATGCGCTATAAAAATATAAAAGAGATAAACGTACAGGGCGTAAAGATTGCGTCAACGTGGACATGCTACAACGCTTTGTAGGTGGTCTCTCGAAAGGTATTCAGCGCAGCACCCTTAGAAATACAACAGAGAAGAGAGTGTGTTGGTTTGGTGTGGGGTTTTCTCCTCCGATTACGTTCGCTGTTTATGACACGCTTGAGAATGTGTATTAACGGCTGAGCTTGGCATCGATGCGTGCCACTTGCAACGAACACCACGAACTCGGCGGGACTCATCACGCTCTTCAAAGGCATTGAGTGTCGCTGGCAGATTTCGTTGTCTTCACGTCGCTTGCGAACGATCTCGCCTCCGCCAGGGGACCGGGGAAATGTTTTTGCGTCTGCAGCTCGCAGTTTTCAAAATTCAGACAAGAACTTTGGGACCTGAGCGATAGCGCGAATTTTCGCTTATGCTGTTTATGATGGAGGAGTTCGACTTGAATGGGATTTTTTTTTTCACCCAAATGTTATTCTCAGAGAAATGAAGAGAACTAACATTCAAGAAATGCTCTTTTGACCTTTACTATCAATAATATTATTGCATCTTATCCAGTTGACCCAAATCCCCCGTTCATGCTCACTACGAACCCGAACTCAAGCACGTGAACGGTATTTTTATGGTGGAATTAGTTGATACTCGATCTCAGGTGTCCATACTCACGATTTATCAATGTCGCCGACTGGAAAAAAGTGATCACGCCTGCAACAGGTAAAGCCGTCCGCGTTGCTGTATTTCGTATTCTCAGTCCTCGTGGCATGCGTTTTGGAGAGAGAGAAATAACATTTATTCATACATCCGCCGTGTAGGAAGTCCCCGGCCTCGCAGGACGCGCATGTTCCCTATCTTAAGATTACGGCTATTGGAGTCCGATAATCTCAGAGCTTAGACCTCGAGGATGTTGTGCTCCGACTAGGCGACAGTTACTCGGGTGCCTCCACGCCCGTTAGACGAGTCGTCGGCTCCTTTTCTCTGTTCCTTTGCCAAAGCCTCCTCAAGCCGCTGGATGTCCCTTCATTGCGTCTTCAGGTCTCCGGAGCATATCCAAGCTCTCACCTCTTCGAGATACGTGGCTTCCTGGCACTGCCCGTTCCCACTGTGCATAGCACTGTTACACCCTCCCCACATGATGTGGCGGAGAGTAGCCAGTTCACGTTCTTACACACTGTAAAACTGAATGAAATGTTTAGGCACATATAGCATGGGTCTGGAACACAGGGATATATTCCAAACCTCATGCGTGTGGCCGCACGAGCCAGCTGCAACATCAGGACAGTCCTGTTGCCCGCCTTGCAGCAGCTGAGAATTTTGTATTCTACGTCTGATATAATTCCCACCTGTAATTTCCAGGTTAAAGCTTACGAGTGAAATGGGAAAAAATAAGAAGAAAAATAAATGTTTGAAAATTACGCATATAGAGTTACTATATGTTTATTAGAGAAAGGTGAAAGAACAAGGCGATCTACAAGTTTCCACACCAAGCATGTGTAATTCATGGACTTTCTCGTGAAGAAGCGACGCTGTTGTACCGCATAAGAACCGGCTCCGCATACACCCCGGCCTGGTCATTCAAGACTGGGAGATACGCTTCCCCGTTCTGTGTCTTTTGTGGTGACATCGGGGATATTGAACCTTTCATTTGGCTTTGTCCACAGTTTGATGTGCAAAGGGCAGCGATGATCCGCACCTTGCGAAAAGGCTGTCATAGGCACCGCACAGTTGATGACGTCATCTTTCCTGAAGGACCCGCGGCAACTATGAGGAACGTGCAACGAATTTCGTTGGTCTTCCTGCGAGACACTGGGCTGTCTGACACGTGGTGACATTTTCAAAATTCAGGAGATGCTCAGGCGGAACAATTGCCGGCCACATATGTAGGCCAGGCTAACCCCACCGGCTGCAACACCACCACCACCACCACCAGGTGAAAGAAGGAGAGAAAATAATATTATATATGGGAAAGAATGTCTGCGTTCTAAAACCCCGCTGTCAGCATGGTTGTCATGAGCAGTGTTGTGTTATGGTAGCTTGAAGTTATACCCTATTCCGTCAATCAATCTTACGTTTTGACTTTGTCGTCAGAACTACCAATTTGGCGCGAGAAATCTGCATGCCTCGCTCTTTGGGGTAATTGCTTATTGCGTCTAGTCCTTGGTGAAGCCGATTTTTATCACTTCTAGTGATTTGTGAGACGTTCATATGCCTATATCGCCTGCATACTTAGATAGGTTAAAGGCTTCAGGCAGTGCTTCTGGAAGAACTGCCATTGCAGCATTGAAAGGAAGCGAACTTGGAACGCTTCTTTGGGGTACACTTCAGCTCACGTTGAAGCTATTGCTGCCTTCGTTATTGGTATAAATGGATATTTCCCTAGTTACGCAGAAGTTGGCGATTCATTGTGAGGTAAGCTCGTACGGCACAGATAGGCACAGATAGACAGACAGAGTAGAATGTCTTTCTTAAGTCTATGAACGCCGCAACAGGAATGTTTCCACAGCTCGCCTCATGTTCCACAAATGTAACAAGGTCAAAGTCGCAGTCTATAGTGCATCCGCCGTTGTCCGAAGCCAGCCATCTGTTCTGGGAGAGAGTTGTTAGCTTCAATCCACCGCTGTAACCTTCTGTCAACCATTTTTCTATGACTTTAGATACAAAACTAGTGAAGCTGACTGGCCAAAATGAGTCAAGCGAAAGCAGTGATTTACCGGGCTTTAGCAGTGGGATGATTCCTGTGACCTTCCAACACGTTGGAACGTAGGCCTTCGTCCACATGTCGTTATATATCCGCAGAAAAACTGGAATGCCGTTGGGGCCTAGCCAGTTCTACATACTTCACGCTTGAAAGATATTCGCGTTTCTGGCAAACCTCCTCTGCAGCCCTCCCTCGTCTCTTCACTTCTTATACCCGTCCGCTTCAATGCCACATCTTTCTCTTCTCTTCTTTTATTTGCCGTTGTTTCTATTCCGTTTCGTTTCATGCAGACTCTAACTATAGGTTACTAATTCTGAATTCGCGCAACCAGTTCACTCTGCTTGCTTTTAGCTTGTTGACTAGCTGTGGAAAAGAAATAGCGGTACTTAAGTGGCACATGGTAATTATGACATGATGTATTGCCAAGCTACGCTAAAAACACACCCCTCGGCATCTTTCCTTTACCTCGCCCCATTTATGTTTTTGAGAAATCGCCTCTCAATGTATGAGTCGTAACAAAAATTATTAAAAATGTGATATTACTTCTTTGTTTTAAGGTACTCCTACAGCAAGGTTGGCCCCCAACTGTAATGAAACAAAAGAGAAAGAATGGCTGGCGATGCGTTCTTCTTTCGACGGGGAGAGCTGGTGGCAGTTTTTCTTCACTTGCCCTTTCTGCGTAGCTGAAGTTCTGTTTTTCTTTAAGCTGCAATATTTGCCGGTCGAGCTAAGCAGTGCGTGCTTCATAAAGTGCAGCATATTATATTATTATTATTATTATTATTATTATTATTATTATTATTATTATTATTATTATTATTGGCAGGATTAAAATACATAGCGTGAAAAGACATGGTGTGAGGCTAATTAACCACGCGTAAGCAAGCGCGGGGTATTCCTTCCTCGACACCGCCCAGGAAGGAGCAGAAGTCGGAGAAGAGAATGGAGGATAGCGCATCTGACAGGAACCCGGAATAGAGACGCTCACACTTGAAGAGAGTAAGTGACAACACGATCACAGTGCACTGCGTGGTTTATTTCTGGCCTGCGCAGTGCGAGAAGAAATGCAGGCGGAAACTGGCTTCTCGCTTTGTCTTCAGCTTCTTCTGACGTTGGCAGTCGGAGGCGTTCGCTACACATTTATGTAGCCTTTGCCCAATCTCGGAGCTGCCACAAGACGCCCCGAGACGCTGACTTTGTGCACAGCTTCAAAGAAACCGAAAGACGAAAAGAGTGAGAGGGAGACGCCCGACGTCAAGGCGCCAGGCAAGTCAGCCGCTTCCTAGGTCGCGTCTTCCGTTTGTACCGCCTTTTACCCCTATAATCAGCGGTCTCGCGCGTGGGCGTACACTGTCTCAACAGCGAGCGGTGGTAATACCGTCCTTGAAGATGTCGCTCGCACTTCCTTATCCCTCACTCCCGGTGGATCGCGTGACCCTCTATCACGAGAGATCCGAGCGCTGTGAACGACACACGTCTCCCCGCTGATACAGGGGCCCGTTATGCGCCGGGAAGCCATTGAAGCAGCAAGAACTGCGTTGTGCACGCTGAAAGTGTTCTTGTAGCAGTTACGGAAAGAGCGTTTAAGAAAGACTCAGAAGGGCCGCTCTTCCAGCTTTAACTGTGACTGTGCTGCGCGTTCCACGCAGGTCTGACGGTTGTCTTTTCCGACACTTAACAACAGGTCATGGAAGCATCATGAGGTGTTGTTTTTAAGCATGTGCATGATAGTCCAACAACTAAGAGCTGCTAGAGGTTAGAAAAAATGCGTTTCTTTATTGTCACATGGCGAGAAATTGTTTCTCCCCAAGATATCACTACGAATATAACCCATAAATGCACCACATGAATGATAACGCTTGCGTTCTTTTTCTCTTCCACTGGTTTCCTCGCTGCAAGTGAACGTGCTTTATTTGCGTTCAGCCCCAATAAATTATTAGTCTCATACTCGCACGTTGTGCGATGTCCACGAAGTCTCTCTCTTTTCAAACAGCTCTGCTTTCGAAGTCATTCAAATAAAAAAAGCAGTGTACACCGTTATGTACGCGTGACACCCGGCAACGGGTGGCAAATTGTTGATGGAGGTGAGAATGCTCGAGGGCCGTGTACTTAGATTTAGGTGAACATTAAAAAAAACACAAAGGTGGTTAGAACATCAGGAACACTCCAGTACACCTCTCATAAACATGTCTTGAATTTTGAGCGTTTAACCTCAAGAAGTTTTGAAATGCGCACGAGGAATCTATTTCTGAATGTACGTGTGTTAAATGAGAAAACTATTTCATACATTAGTCCTCTGTAATTTATGACCGTCTCAGTTAAAAATCAACGAATTATGGAGACAACCAAGTGAACGTCGTCTTGTTATACAACAGAGGCATTCGTTTGGCTGATTTATCCACTTCCTGCACACGGCTGGCAGCGCTGAAACCTCGGCCTAGTCTCACTAACATTAAAGCGTGAGGTGCGCGGTGTAAGCCGAACCCGTAGCCAGAAATGTGCCCTCCCCAAGCGGATGACACGTAAGCTTGCTTGGTCCCCTTATGTCAGCGCGTGTGTCTCGGACGGTGTCTCCGAGAATGAGTAAGCACTTCGTTTAGGAGCATTTTTCTTTCTTTTTGTGGGGATTTACACTCAGACCTTGCTACCTTTCTCGCCCATTTGTAAAAGCGTGAGGCCATGCGCTAGGCTTTTTGCCAGCAGAGGAGAAAAGAACTCGCCCCGAAAGACAAATACAAACCTGAAAGTTCACGGTGCCTAACGGAGGCTAAGAGCCTGGTGTGACAAAGCCGCCCTGGACTTTTTTTTCTGTAATTCTGCTGTAGTTGTGTGGACGACTCAGTCACAACGACAACACTAGGCACCCCGACTCACCCTCTTGTTGCGTGAAACCCACGGAAAGAAAGGTGGGTGTCTTAGCAGATACCCTGGACTGTTTTAAATTTGGGTGACCAAGAACTCAAGAAAAAAAACAAGAAAAGAAAAAGAGAGACGCAGTTCAAGTTTTCTTTTGTTTCTTCTTTCATTGTGCACGTGTTAGGCAATGACAGAGGCTCTCTGTCTTCATAACAAAATATAGACGGACCAGCTAAAGTATACGTACAGAAAAAGAAAACCTGCAAGGCGATGGAGATGTAATGAAAGAGAATAGCTGTAACATGTGGTTAGCCACTCGCTTAGGCAAATAATGCTTAAAAACGCTGGTGAGAGTCTGGCGGACGCAGCAGAGAGTGCAAGTGATGAAGAAAACCAAGCTTAAGAAAGTTTGTCAGCGCGAGCTGCACGATTGGTCGACATGTCACTGGGGCCCTGAAATGTGGGTTGAAGCTTCGGAACAGTTGCCGATGTTAGTTAACAGCAACGGAAACCCTTCGAAACTGAGATGCGCAGTGGAGAAAACTATGGCATTTCTTCCTCCTGCTCACACATACATACATACATACATACATACATACATACATACATACATACATACATACGTACGTACGTACATACATACATACATACATACATACATACATACATACATACATACATACATACATACATACTACTACATACCATACTACATACATACATACGTACATACATTTGAACGAGATATTGTAAAGCAGCCCTTATAGCAGCAAGCTCTGATGCCGTAGATGTAGTCATATGCGACAACTTAAACTTGATTGTCATTGCTGCAGCCGGAATTACAGCGGCACCTGATGAGCTGCTGGACGAGACGGACCCATCAGTGTATATCTGCGTTCGGTCTAAGTACAACTCATGGAATAATAGCAGTGTTGCTTGCTTCAATGCTACTCTGGAGTGATTGCTTTTCTTTTTGATTCCCGGAATTTCTAGACGTACTTGCGGCTGGTGGAGGCACCACAAAGGACATGCCATTCTCGCAGCTGGCGTATATCCTGATGGAATGCTGTTTAGGTGCTTCACTATCATGTCTGAAAACGTAGCACGTGGTCTTCCGGAGCGTAGAAGGGCCAAGAGGTGGTCGGGGACACGGCTAGCATGTCGAATGTGCGCTCTGAGGCAATCCACAACTCTATATGTCCTGACCGGATGGACTTTGGCAAGCATGATTGTGGCATAAGTAGAAGCGCATCGGGGCAGTCCTAGGCAGATACGCAGTGCCTGACCCTGCAAACTCTCCAATGAATGAGTATTGGATTTGCAAGTGTTAGTCAGTACCGGCAAGCTGTAGCGCAATAGACCCAGGGATAGGGCCCTGTACAGCTGTAGCATGGAGGCCACAGAAGTTCCCCATGCTTTCCCGCACATGAATTTCATTACATGCACAATAGATTGCAGTCTCTTCTTCAAGTACGCACAATGTGGGCTCCACGAAAGACTTCTGTCGATTATTATGCCCAGGAAACTATGCGTCCGTGCATATTTGACATTCTGCCCATTGATGTAAACAGGGTATGGCGTCATTGGTTTGCGTGTAAACGCCATCAACGCGCACTTCACAGTGGATATAGTTAGGCCTTGTTTCTGAAGGTAGGCTGTTGTGAGGGTTGCTGCCCGCTGTATTCGTGCACGCACCTAAGGGCGAGTAACTGCAGCACTCCAGAAGCAAGGATCATCGGCGTATATGGATAGGCACACCGACTTTGGCAGAACCTTCACCAGACTAATGAGGGCAACATTAAACAATGTGGGGCTTAAAACACCTCCCTGAGGTACTCCGCTGTAGGTGTAATGTTCAGCAGTTGTACCCTCATATGTTTGCACAAAGAAACCCCTGACAGTGATATATTCTTTTATCCATTGAAACATTCGTCCACCAATGCCCGTTGCTGCGAGAGAAGTGAGGATGGCATCGTGAGCTACATTATCATATGCACCCTTCACGTCAAGAAAGAGTGCCACTGATATCGAAGAACGTCCAGGAAAATGGGTCATATTCTGTGATTCGAAGGCAGCGCTTCAGAGTTTGCAGTCTTCCATGCGAGGAGGAGTCATGACCAATTGGTACAAGAAATAAGACATTGCCATCATGAAGCTCTAGCACGAGGGCATGATATTATATATCAATGGCTGCCTGGACATATCGGTATTACCGGAAATCAATTAGCCGATGATGCAGCCCGCTCAGCCCATGAAGGAACCCGTGTAGTCCCGATTCCTCTATCAAGGAATGATGCAGCAAGACAACTTTACCTGCTGGCTCTTGATCTCACACGCACGTTCTGGTCGTCTACCAGCTTCCAAAGGTGTAAATTTTATGAACTGGATCCTTCGCTCAAGCTAAAGCTACCTTCACAACTTTCCCGCTCCGATGCGACACTGTTATGCCGCCTTTGGTTGGGTGTTGCATTTACAAAGGTGTACTCCTTTTGCATTGGTATGGCAGACACTCCTACATGCGACTACTGCGGAGCTGAAGAGACCATTGAACACGTCCTGTGCAGCTGCGCTTGCTACGACACACAGCGATGCCAGCTCCGGATGGTTTTGAATCAACTTGGCCCCGGACCATTTTGTGTGCAGAAGATACTAGGACCTTGGGCGTCTGCCTCAGTTGCGCAGAAAGCCACTAAAGCACTGCTACTTTACCTAAAGTCAACAAACCTGAGCAACCGCCTGTAGACTGTGTGTGCTCACCGAGTGTGCTCGTGATTGTGTGTACCTTCTCATCTCTCTGCAACCTCGTTTCTTCCCTTTATTCCTTCCCCAGTGCAGGGTAGCAAACCAGATGTGCGTCTGGTTAACCTCCCTGCCTTTCCTTGCATCTTTATCTCTCTCTCTCTACATACATACATACATACATACATACATACATACATACATACATACATACATACATACATACATACATACATACATACATACATACATACATACGCGAGAAGTTCATTGGTTCCGGTAAGCAATGCAGTCGAAAAAAAAAGATGATGACACATGTACGAGACACACTTCTTACTAATGTTTTGGCAGAAGGGCCTGCCTTCGCCAGAGTGCTGGTATGAAGCCCAGCCTTCCTGCCAAAAGATTAGTAAAATTTGTGTTTCGCACTTCTGTGGTTCTCTCTTTTGACTATATATACATTACTACCAAGTTAAGTTACGGACTCACGTGTCCGGTCATAACGAAATGATCCCTGGAATATGTTTCACATTCGTCCACTGGTCATCGAACAGTTTCAATTGTTTTCCAGAGTAAACTGTTCTTTCTTGCCATCCTTCCCGTGTGGAGCTTCACAAACTTCGAAACGGACATGAGAGGAAGACGAAGAAGTGTGTTTTCAATAGGAGCTACTTCTGCTAACTCCGGCGTATTTCAGTTGTATTTTAAGTCTGTTGATCAGTTTTCGCTGCTTCCTTGGAGGGGATGGATGTAGACCACCCCGGGCGCCTGCCGGCACCAGCGGCGTCAGCGGTGGCCGCCTCCAGGAAGCGGATGGGACAAGCGAATGACAGCGACAGTGAAGATACTCATGCTTACTATCTCAGCAGTGAGGACTTCTCAGATGACGGTTTCCAACCTGTGCTGAGCCGCAAGGCGAAGAGAAGGAACATGAGGACATCCTCATCCTCAACTATTCAAACTGTAAGTGAAGCGCCAAAATCGAACACTTATACCATCCTGTTTCTGCCTGCACTTCCTACCGTCAGCATGAAACGCCTTAACAGACAGTCTGTGTCGAGGTCTCTGGAAACGCTCGTGCCAAATGAGATCACGGACATAAGAGTGAACGCCAGAAAGAATATACTGGCTGTGGACGTTTTGCACGCAAGTGCGTTGGGCGTTCTGCGCAGTGTAACTGACTTGGACGGCAACCAGGTGCGCTCTCATGTTTCCTTGGGATGTGATGTAGTAACCGGCGTGATCTACGACATAGAGGTGGCTGGTGGCTATTTCCGATAATGACTTACAATTTCTTGTCAAGTCAACAACTGATACTCCAATTGCTGATGTCACCAGGCCAGGCAAGTCTCACTGTGTGAAGATTGCGTTTAAGAGCACATCACTCCCCTCTCATGTGAAGGTGGGGTACTTCAGACATGCTGTGCGGACTTTCATTCCAAAGCCTTTCCAGTGCCGTAAATGCATGAAACTTGGACATGTGAGCAGCGTCTGCGAGAATTCGGTGGTATGCCACCGCTGCGCCGAGCCCCATGAAGCGGATAAGTGCGTCGCAACTGTCAAGAAACGCTCTAATTGCAATGGATCCGAGTGAAGCCACATCGAAGGACTGCCCGCGGATTCAGAAGGAAATTGCCATCTTGAAGGAGATGGTGCGCGATCACTCATCTCATCGAGAAGCCGCAGCTAAAGTCAGAAGGCGTCGTTCACGTCGACGTCGGTCTTCAAGGACGCCCGCTACCTCCTCGACACGTTTGCCAGATCCCTCATCAGTACCACCTCCTTTGCCTCCCAGACCACATGCCGTGGGAAAGGCTGTAAAGGACAAAACCAGTGAACATATCCTAACTGCGACAGAGTGGCCTGCACATCAAAAGGAAGCAGCATCAAGTGAACCGAAGAAGGTTCATGACGGCCAGTCCGCGATCCCGGTTCGAGATCTTTCCAACCAAGACAGGCAAGTGACTGCAATCGTGCAATCATTAATTCCCACGATTCGCACGCTACTGAGCAGCATACAATCTCCGTCTGCTAAGAGTGCACTGCAAATACTGGATGCACTGAGTGCAGTTCTTGCTAACGTCGTATAAGAAAATGGCTCAACAAAATCTCATCTTCCGCACTGAAGTTAAAAGGGCGTCGATTTTTCAGTGGAATGCCAGAGGCATGAAGTCCCGTATCTCGGACTTTCGCCAATTTGTTCGGGCCAATCAATTCCTTATACTTGTCATATGTGAACCAAACGTATCAACGCCTTATAGATTGTCCGGTTATGAAGCTTTTTGTTCAGCCGCTTGCGAAGAACGAAGCAAAGTAATTGTTTACATTCGCACAGACTTGACTTATCTTTCGCACCCAATAAGTTCAAAATACGACAATCAGTACGTGTGTCTTCGTGTAAAGAAGAATGCAGTTTCGTTCACGCTTATTGGTGGATATATATTTCCGTCATCGCGATTTGAGTGCGACAGATTAAAAGACATCCTAATGAGAACCGATGGGCCTTGGATCATCACCGGTGACTTCAACGCCCATCACATGCTTTGGGGGAGCACTAGGATGAATGCCAGGGGCCGGAACATTGTTACATTTGCTTCCGATTACGACCTTTCCATCATGAACGATGGTACCCCCACATATCTGCGGGGTCTCCCGTATGGCAGTTGCCTTGACCCGACATTGGTGTCACGGTGCTTCTCTCACAAAGTTAGGTGGTTTTGCGATATTGAGACTCATGGGAGGGATCACATACCTACCTACGTGATGATCGATGGTATCATAAAACATTTCCCTTCTGGTGTTGCAATTGGCACTGACTGGTCGATGTTTGCATCGCGTGTTGAGAACGCTTGCCAAGAAGGCCTCGCCTACAGCCTGGAAAATACCATAGCGGAAGCTATGCAAGCGTCCAAATGTAAATTACCATTTTCGTCTAAAATAACACAGTTTGACATCAAACTGGAAAAACTTCGAGCTATACGAAGGCGTGCTGAATGACGATACAGACGCACAAGATCAATTTACGATCTGAGGGAAGCAAGGCGGCTCTAGAAAAAGATTCAACGACGCATTTACAAACTGGAGAGCGAACGCTGGAAAGCATTCTGCAAATCTCTAGACCCTCATAAACCACTGTCATATATCTCGAGAACAGTTCGTGGTCTTCGCTCCTCTCCACAACAACGGCATCCTTTTAAAGCTTTGGCACTCCATCATGGAAAAACAGAACTCAAGGTGGCTGAAGAATTTTGCACGAGAGTTGCCGGGAATATTATGAACGAAAGCATCGACGCCGTTATCGTTCCTCAGACGCGATTACCACAAAGGGACATTCCGTTCACCACGGAAGAACTGGAAGGTGCGTTAGTCGCTTCTAAGCGCATGTCATCGCCAGGTCCTGATGGTATTACTTATAGTGCGTTGGGACACCTTGGACAAAAAGCCAGAAAAGAACATTTAACATGCTTCAACAACTCCTGGCTCAGTGGCAGTGTTCCCCGAGAATGGAAAATAAGTCGAATAATACCACTTTTGAAATCGGGAAATTCACCATTGGACTTGACAGCGTATCGTCCTATTGTCCTCGCAAGCTGCCTCGGAAAAGTGATGGGAAGAATGGTTCTATTTCGTCTCGAGTGGTACTTGGAACGATACACCAAATACCCTTCTTGCATGGCCGGCTTTCGTAGGGGCCGCTCCTCTATTGACTGTGTCCTTAACTTATCGACATTTGTTCAACAAGAAAAAAGTCGCAAGGGCATATCCATGGCACTCTTTCTTGACGTGAAGGGTGCATATGACAATGTAGCTCACGATGCCATCCTCACTTCTCTCGCAGCAATGGGCACTGGTGGACAAATGTTTCAATGGATAAAAGATTATATAACTGGCAGGCGTTTCTTTGTACAAACATATGAGGGTACAACTGCCTAACATTACACCTACTGCGGAGTACCTCAGGGAGGTGTTTTAAGCCCCACATTGTTCAATGTAGCCCTCATTGGTCTGGTGAAGGTTCTGCCAAAGTGGGTGTGCCTATCCATATACGCCGATGATATTTGCCTCTGGAGTGCTGCAGTTACTCGCCGTCAGGTACGTGCACGAATACAGTGGGCAGCAACCCTCACAACAGCCTACCTTCAGAAACAAGGTCTAAATATATCAACTGTGAAGTGCGCGTTGATGGCGTTTACACGCAAACCAATGACGCCATACCCTGCTTACATCAATGGGCAGAGTGTCAAATATGCACGGACGCATCGTTTCCTGAGCATAATAATCGACAGAAGTCTTTCGTGGAGCCCACATTGTGCGTACTTGAAGAAGAGACTGCTTCTATTGTGCATATCATGAAATTCTTGTGCGGTAAAGCATGGGGAACTTCTGTGGCCTCCATGCTACAGCTGTACAGGGCCCTATTTCCGGGTCCATTGTGCTACAGCTTGCCGGTACTGATTAACACTTGCAAATTGAATACTCATTCATTAGAGAGTTTGCAGGGTCAGGCACTGCGTATCTGCCTAGGACTGCCCCGATGCGCTTCTACTTATGCCACAATCATGCTTGCCAAAGACCATCCGGTCAGCACATATAGAGTTGTGGATTGCCTCAGAGCGCACATTCGACATGCTAGCCGTGTCCCCGACAACCACTTGGCCCTTCCACCTTCCGGAAGACCACGTGCTACGTTTTCAGACGTCATAGCCAAGCACCTAAACAGCATTCCATCAGGATATACGCCAGCTGCGAGAACGGCATGTCCTTTGTGGTGCCTCGACCAGCCGCAAGTACGTTTAGAAATTCCGGGAATAAAAAAGAAAAGCAGTCACTGCAGAGTAGCATTGAAGCAAGCAACACTGCTATTATTATATGAGTTGTACTTAGACCGAATGCAGATATACACTGATGGGTCCGTCTCGTCCAGCAGCTCATCAGGTGCCGCTGTAATTTCGGCTGCAGAAATGACAATGAAGTTTAAGTTGTCGCTAATGACTACATCTACGGCATCAGAGCTTGCTGCTATAAGGGCTGCTTTACAATATCTCGTTCAAGAACGTCCAGGAAAATGGGTCACATTCTGTGATTCGAAGGCAGCGCTTCAGAGTTTGCAGTCGGCCATGCGTAGGAGGAGTCATGACCAACTGGTACAAGAAATAAGACATTGCCATCATTAAGCTCTAGCACGAGGGCATGATATTATATATCAATGGCTACCTGCACATATCGGTATTACCGGAAATCAATTAGCTGATGATGCAGCCCGCTCAGCCCATGAAGAAACCCGTGTAGTCCCGATTCCTCTATCAAGGATTGATGCAGCAAGACAACTTTACCTGCTGGCTCGAGATCTCACACGCACATTCTGGTCGTCTACCAGCTTCCAAAGGTGTAAATTTTATGAACTGGATCCTTCGCTCAAGCTAAAGCTACCATCACAACTTTCCCGCTCCGATGCGACACTGTTATGCCGCTTTTGGTTGGGTGTTGCATTTACAAAGGTGTACTCCTTTCGCATTGGTATGGCAGACACTCCTACATGCGACTACTGCGGAGCTGAAGAGACCACCGAACACGTCCTGTGCAGCTGCGCTTGCTACGACACAGAGCGATGCCAGCTCCGGATGGTTTTGAATCAACTTGACCCTGGACCATTTTGTGTGCAGAAGATACTAGGACCTTAGGCATCTGCCTCAGTTGCGCAGAAAGCAACTAAAGCACTGCTACTTTACCTAAAGTCAACAAACCTGAGCGTTCCTGTAGACTGTGTGTGCTCCCCCGAGTGTGCTCGCGATTGTGTGTACCTTCTCATCTTTCTGCAACCTCTTTTCTCCCCTTTATCCCTTCCCCAGTGCAGGGTAGCAAACCGGATGTGCGTCTGGTTAACCTCCCTGCCTTTCCTTGCATCTTTATCTATCTCTCTCTCGAAACGGACATAGTTGTGATGTTAGCAGCAGCGACACGCTGCCCTTAGCAGCCACTTCTTTATTAGGCGTCTTGTATTTCAGTAGTGATAGGAAGCCATGAAAGGTGGCCGCATTTAGGCATACAAGAAAGACAGCCACCCTGCTCTTTCAAGAATTTATACTTCACGCTTAGATCTACATTCTAATGTCGTTCGGTGGCATTATAATAAAACCAAGTTTAGGTAAATCACCGAGTTACTATTCTTGAGTAGGTTAAACTGATTAAAAAAAGCTTTTTCGCACGATAAGACAATTAATAATACTGAAAGAAAAGTCAAACCAAAAATATAGTAATGAAACGGCGTTGAAGTTTTCGCACCAGCCAGCAGGGACGTCAATGATGGCGGCGACACTTGCTTACAACGTAGTTGTTGCATTATGAGCGAAAGAGGATTATATAATGTTTCAAAGATTTAAAAACGCACGTCCCGCCGTGGTGGTCTAGTGGCTAAGATACTCGGCTGCTGACCCGCAGGTCACGGGATTGAATCCTGGCTGCGGAGGCTGTGTTTTCGATGAAGGCGAATACGCTGTAGGCCCGTGTGCTCAGATTTGGGTGCACGTTAAAGAACCCTGGGTGGTCAAAATTTCCGGAGCCCTCCACTACGGCCTCTCTCACTATCATGTCGAGGTTTTGAGACATTAAACCCCCCTTATCAGTTATCAAGAACACGCACTTCCCATACACATGCACGAACGCTCACAGACCAATACAAGGCGAGATGTGGTCTCAAGAATGGGCACTTCCCAACTTCACAGTGATCATCCAAACAGTGCTGTTCTATTCTCCTTCAGGCTTTGTCTGAATATGTCTTTCGGTCAAGTAGTTAGTTTTAATTTACGAACATATACGTACATTCACGCTCGTAGCGTTACTGGTACAGCGACTATATGCAACTTGTACATCCTGCCTGAAACGAAAAGTTGAAAAAAGACAAAAAGAAAGAGTCAGACGCGAACGTATTCCGTCTTAGGTCCATTCTGTTTGAATACCATAGCAGATTCGGGTAAGCACGAATTATGAAACCACAATTAGAAATATGTGGTTGAGAGAAACACGCAAAGAAGCAGCTTCCGATCCTAGGACTTATACAAAAACATACCTTATTTTTTACAGCCCTAGAGAATGACGCCTCAACTTCGACACGAGTGTTGATTGTTTTGTTGGCTGGTTTCATTTGATTTGAGTTTATTTCAGAGCTGCAATCTCAAGCTGGCGGCTCTCACAGGGACTTGAGAATGGCATCCTAATCAGCAAAAAAAGAGTGGTAGTTTATTTTGAATTGAAACTGCAATAAAAGGAGAAAAATACAATGAGAAGGATTTTAAAAATTCGCTGACGAAAGAACAGTTCCTAACGCAAACAAGGAAGCAATTAGGCAGAGAAATCAACGCAGGAACTAACGAAACATAAAGGTGAAAAACAAAACAAAACAAAACGACCATTAACGCTGGTTGGTGCAGTCACACAGCGGTGGCGATCTTGACCTTTAGCGAGGATCGCCTGATCACATGCATCGTTGACTGCTCGACTCGGGCGTAATGATCGTGCTACGACCCCAAATCATTGGGGGTGCAACGATTCGTGAGTGGCCGACACTCGACGACGGCATAGATCCCAATGATACAATTCCACGCACCGCACTTGTCGCGCACCGCTTCATAACCCGTTTCGGCGTCGTTCTGTGGACTTCTGTTAACAAACTTGCTAAAGGCAGGGGCCATAAACAGGAAAAGGCGTAGTGGAAAGTTTGGCAGTTTGAACTAGCGATAATACATGATATTGTAGAAGAACGAGGTCACTCGGTAAGCGAATGCATCGACACCCACGCTACTGCGCAGGCGTCTTTCATAACTTGACCGCCGTTTCCCTAGTGTGCGTCCATTTTCCCTTGTCGGATTTTCATGAAGCGCGTGGTATTTTTCCATGGTGATCTTGATGGTAACGACGAGATGAGTGCAGGACTACGTCACTCATTACTGTGAACACAATGTTCTTTTTTGAGAATCATCAAAGACTAGAAAGGTTGTGGATGTTTGGCTACGACAGAGTACACATGTACGCACGAGGCCACGTGTACACGATGCCTTTGGTCAAAATGGTGTCGGAGATGGGTCTCGATGTTGGCAAAAGACGCAGTTTAATATTTCACAGAAACCTGCACAAACACCAAAAATTTTCGGTGATTCCGAAATTCGAACACTTCTATAATGGTGCTTGCTGTTCGACTGGTGTTTGAATTGAATATTGCGCAAGCGAAGTTGCCATGCCTCTTTTTTTCCTCAAGCACTATCAAAACATAACCATTTTTCTCTTCTTTGACTTGTGCCAAGAGTTACGCTCGGTACAGATGTGACATTGTTTCCTGTACGACCTAGATCACGGAGCATTGAGGCAGTGTTACGTTGCTTTGTGTGTTATTGCAACGTGCAAGTTCTTAGTGAATGGGTGTGCGAGACGTCGCCCCAGACACCTACTAAATGACGAGGTCGTTTGTACACCACACTTTATACACACACGAAAAAAAAACGAGCACATATAACATGGACAGCCTATGAAAACAATTCTTCGCTGTCTCCTAGTGCTACGAAATTCCTATCCGAACAGTCCCTCATTTTAGCATATACACAAGACACGAAGCTAGTCTCACCAAAGTTCGTTGGTACTTCTTGAGCTGAATCATGTTTTCCGCATGGTAGACCATGCGGCTACTCGAAAGGTAGGCACCACCACCACAGCCGCGTCCCGACCAGACACCTCCTCTGGAACGCGTTCCCGTAGCCCGACAGCTCCACGTGTCCTCGGGCACAGGATGCACAAGAGCCCGGGCTGAGCAGTTACCAGGCTCGGGTCCTGAACCCAACGGCTGAGTAGTGAGCCCTATCTCCTCATTCCTACTCTCGTACCTTCGCCGCCACGCTCCACTCTCCTTTTTAAAAACGATAGGCTTTCTTGGGGACCTTCGACGGAAAATTTTTGGTCTGTCTGTCTGTCTGTCTGTCTGTCTGTCTGTCTGTCGGTCTGCCTGTCTGCCTGTTTGTCTGTCTGTCTGTCTGCCTGTTTGTCTGTACACTTGTCTTGTCCGCCCTAACGATACCTCAAACGGCACCAAACGGCCAACCCCACCCGCAGCACCCACCAATATTGCTCAAGGTTTAGCGTTCATAGTTGTGCGATTGTCAATTAAAAAGGAAATATTGCGCATATCTGAGGCACCATAAAACACGTCTATGTTTTGTATGTCTGCCTTTATACTAGAAGAGGCACACACAAGTAACTATAAAGACTGTAGCGTTTATCGCACTGCGCTGACAGTGCAACGCGATGCCCCAGAAGATGTTTCCCACGCTTTGCTACAACGACATGGTGGTGGCACCTGCCTGTCGGTTTGCATTCTACACCTTATCACATCCGAGACTGGCGCGCACCTTTCTCCGTGGTCGCGCATGCCTTCGTTTTCGAAGATAACTGCCAGATGGCGCTCGTGTCCAACGTGCCTACATGCGCTTGTTCGCCTCCGCTACACGCTCGAGGTATTCTAACGCAGCGCCTTCAGAATACCATTCACCGATTTTCTTGCGCAGAAGATCAAATAAACGTTTTGTTCACTTTCTCCAGACGCAAAACTGTCGTCTTTCGACGACATTTACATTGTAACGCGTAGATTCGGGCCAATTTTTTTTTCTTCTCCTTTTCGGTTTTCAGCCCCGCGCTCATGCCACCTTCGTCGTTGTCTACTTCCAACTCTTGTAATGGCGCGCGCTTTGAACTTTTACGCACGCCACTTATCACAGGCGCCATACACACACAGTATAGTTTATGCCGTGTAAGAAACAGAGGCGTCTCACCTTTGAATGTTACATTTTTACCCTTCATCACATTATTACACATGCTTACTTGATTTCGTCCATTCTCTTCTTCCACCGGCAGCACTAGGCTTGCGTTGTTGCCAGCAGTGATTCCTCTGATTTTTATTTACAGCGCTTTAGAAATCCTCCAGCGAACCAACGCCTAGTATATCATCTATGCATCCCCTATTAACTGACGCTTCATTCGGTATGATGAATAAATACGACATACAGCCAGAGCAGGCAGGCACTTCCACAGCGACCGACGCCAATGCATGCTGGCAGACCGACATAAGTACATCATTTGTAAACACCACACAAAATTCAAAATTTCATATTTCTATGCTTCGTCACTGGCAAAAGGTGCAATGAACGGTTTTTTTCCTCGGCCAACTTCGCGTGACTCTCCGATCTGAGGGTCGGTAGTTGTTACGATAAATTACATACCAGTGATAAGTGCATTGGCACCTCTCTGCAGTGGCACGTGGCATGACCACCTTCTTTTTCTTTCTCGTTACCGTCTAGCCGGCCTTCCCATCTCCATATTTTTTCTATGTTATGCTTTCAATTATCCTCACATCCTCTTTTGCACGTTCATGCTGTCTGTGCGTGTAGGTAGTAAAGACACGCTTTCGCCGACTACCCTAACCTGTTCACATTGAGGTCTCCTGACTAAAAGAGTCTTATCACGTTCATCGGGGCCCACGGCTGAACGTCCGTGAGCGTCGCCTGCCATTTATCAAATCCACCTCAACCTGTTTTACGTGCTAATGCATTCCGTCTCATGGGCAGGAAAGTGATCAGACTTCTGCGCACTATTTAGCTTGTCGCCTCAGTTCTCAGGAACCGCTGTAGTAAGATAGGATTAGCCGTGCGCGATAGACATTTCGAACTGATGTGCAACAACTCATTTCAAAAAGAAAATAATGTGAAAAGGAGAAGTGGAGGCGATTAACTATAGGCTAACGGTCTTAATGGGCCATGTTAGACAACAATAACAATACTGATCGTTGGCCTAGTTGGTACTTGCTTACTGCCATGCTTTGGCCGCAAATAACACACACACAAAGTAAAGAAACACTCAACGACAAGCACAAGCGGCACTTCCAACTAAAGTATACCGGGCGCAAATCCAGACTTAAGTAACAACATACAGACATGCGCAATCTTCACGCAGCCTTACGCTATCCAGCTATCGAACAATCTCTTCTCCTATAAGTACAACGTCACGGACAGTTGTTAGACAAGAAAAGGAGGCTACTATTTATTAAACGCGAAACGGCTCATGGGAGAATTTAACACAGTGTGTGGCGGGGCTTGTGCAAGTGACTTTGTAAGACGCTGTGGCCTCTCCCCCTTACACTCTTTCAGCAATCATGTGATGATAAACCCGCGTGGCAATGAATCCGTGTGGCATGATCCAGCAAGAGTTCAGGAAGAGAAACAGCAGCAGAAAATATACAGTGAATTCACAGTGTGCTCCACTTGCAAGGACGTGTTAAAATGAGGCAAGGTGCCCGCGATAAACGGAACGTTAAGTCGACCCATGCGCTGCTTCGCACACTACTCATCATTCCTTTATTGGGGGATGGTGTAACTTATTTCTTCTCTTTGCATTCGTACAGATTATATTTTGTTTTAAATATTTATCATAATGCAGACGAGAGATCTTATAGAAAAGTTCGTGTCACTAATGTCAACGTTTTGACAAGCGCTATTGCGTTTTCCAAGGCAGCTGCTGACTAAAAGAAGAGACTGCCTGTCGAAACATTGACTCCTTTCTTCAATGCTATGCCATCTCTACCTCTCCTCTCTTATTGAGCTTCTGCTTTGTTCTCATGTGGTCATGCATACTGATTTGCTTACATGTAAGGCTTCGGCCCCTTTCTTGACGCGGGATTTGAGGATCTCATCTCTGCTTTAGAGAAAGCTCTTATTGCACGATGTTGATATATAAGTAGGTGGATCATCAATTTGGCCACTGGCAACGGGCAAGTATCAATGCTACTCTCACTTTTACATTATTACAATACCGAGTATTGTTCGCTTAAAGAGCGGTGGAGTCTAGACACGCCCCGTGACCACATTCAATGTCTGCACAATGTACCAACATCAGTAATGAAGCTTCAAAATGTAGAAAATGAACACAGAAAAAACGTAAACGATGTGGATATTACAGAAAGGCTTAGGGGTTGATAAATGAGTACCGTTACTGCTCCGGAGAATAAAGCGACCTTCCTGTTAAGGCACCGGATCCATGTTCGATTTTCTGTCAGCAACAATGTTTTTCCTGTAGCTTGGATACTCTCCTTTAAAAAATGCGTTTTGCTTTTGTCTGTGTTGCTTCGTGCCACTGTAGCACAAAAATTTATTTATGGACCATTCTTCAGCTTGAGGATTTCCGCAGAAGTCATGAGCCATGTATGCTGTGCATCGAGGTTTCCCTCCTTGATCGACGCCGCATGTTCGGAGTTATGCAGACTGGTGCAGCAATCAAATAAGGAAGTCGATTAGTCGTGCGTTAGTTAGCGGTTGTACGAAATAACGGCGCACATAAAAATAGCGGGAACTTGTATTTGGGCTGTTGATGATGAAGCAAGTGAATGACAACGCTATCCTCAATTCCCATTGCCTATAGCCTCGAGAAGTATGCAGCTCTCGTAGGGGCGTGCAATTTATCCTGAAGCATTACGAGAGTGTGCTGACGAGGTCTTTGTGTACACTTTCGTTGTTAGTCGGATTAAGTGGTACTTAATCGAAATCCTCACCATAAATGGCAATCATAGATTACCTCGCAGTCTGATGACATTTTAATTACCTCTCGTTTCAACGCATATACAACCAGCATTCCGCTTTTTGAAATGCACTTTGTGCATGAGAAGTAACACGTTGGTGTTGGCTGAGAAGGGGACATAGAAACAGGTTGTGTTAAATGTTCTTCAAGACTCCAGAGGCAGCACTGTTATTCAAATGTAGGTAATTGAGCGAAACTACGTGAGAATTACCGTGCCTAGCCAGCTTGGATTCGTCATTGCAATTGCTCACGTTTCCCATTATCATACTTCGAAGCATAGCAAAGAGAACCACCATCGGCACGCCATGCGCCAGCCAAGCGACAACGTGAAAACCGTTCAACTTTTCACGCTCCAGTTTGACTTCTAATAACTTGAGTAAAAAAAAAAGCAGCTATGCTCAGTTTTCAAAAAAAAAAAGCTTTCGCTTCAGTTGGTGCATTTTTAAAATATTTAATTTCCGTATATTTTTGTATTGATTGATTTGTGGGGTTTAACGTCCAAAACCACCACGTATATTCTTTGTAAATGCACCCATTGGTTGAATTATTGATTGTTTATTTATTGATACTGTCATGATTCCCCACCGCCTGGCATACCTGCTCACTTTTGCATTGCTAATAATTTTTTTCATCAAAGTACCAGCATTTGCCACTGTTCAACGGCGTATTGCTTTCTTTTTTTTTCGTGAAAATCAATCTGTCTCGCTTACGAGGAATTATTTACACATCATATAAGCTTGCTAGGAGTACCAAAGAAAAATATAATTGCAAATTTGCCAATCGCACGTCATTTATTTGCGACTTGCTGTTTTGAACGGTATAATAGAAGAGGCGTGATTGTGAAGTGGATTTGTCGATTTATAATGATAATAATTGTTCACGTTCGGCGTCCCAAAATCAATATATGATGCGCCGTGGTGGAGGGCTCCGGGAATTTCAACCACATGGGTTTGTTTACCAGCCCCTGCGAACATACGTACATGGGCCTCCGGCATTGCGACTCTGTTTAAATGCGGCAGCGACTATGATTCTGTCCCGCGCCAGCAAGCGATCACCATTACCACTAGACTACCACGGCGGGTGGGTTCTAAATTACTGAACAATGCGACCCTCACGACACCTTCGATCGTCACTCACTAGACAGAACTCGTTCTGCCTAGGGCTGGCGTCGTCGTAAGAGATT
>NW_023614072.1:0-14564 GCF_013339725.1 Rhipicephalus microplus | reverse complement strand
CCTCTGTCTAGTTTTTTTTGTTTTCGAAGTTAGTTCGAATACTTCTGATGCTGTCACTGCCTGAACAAGACGCTGCGCAAGCGCCGTGGCTTAGTTGGTTAAAGCGCCTGTCTAGTAAACAGGAGATCGTGAGTTCGAATCTCACCGGTGCCTCGAGAGTCAAGACAAACGTCTCTCTAGTTTTTTTGTTTCGAAGTTTAGTTCGAAATACTTCTGATGGTGTCACTGCCTGAACAAGACGCTGCGCAGGCGCCGTGGCTTAGTTGGTTAAAGCGCCTGTCTAGTAAACAGGAGATCATGAGTTCGAATCTCACCGGTGCCTCGAGAGTCAAGACAAACCTCTCTCTAGTTTTTTGTTTTCGAAGTTTAGTTCGAAATACTTCTGATGCTGTCACTGCCTGAACAAGACCGCTGCAGCAAGGCGCCGTGGCTTAGTTGGCTTAAAGCGCCTGTCTAGTAAACAGGAGATCGTGAGTTCGAATCTCACCGGTGCCTCGAGAGTCAAGACAAACGTCTCTCTAGTTTTTTGTTTTCGAAGTTTAGTTCGAAATACTTCTGATGGTGTCACTGCCTGAACAAGACGCTGCGCAGGCGCCGTGGCTTAGTTGGTTAAAGCGCCTGTCTAGTAAACAGGAGATCGTGAGTTCGAATCTCACCGGTGCCTCGAGAGTCAAGACAAACGTCTCTCTAGTTTTTTGTTTTCGAAGTTTAGTTCGAAATACTTCTGATGGTGTCACTGCCTGAACAAGACGCTGCGCAGGCGCCGTGGCTTAGTTGGTTAAAGCGCCTGTCTAGTAAACAGGAGATCGTGAGTTCGAATCTCACCGGTGCCTCGAGAGTCAAGACAAACGTCTCTCTAGTTTTTTGTTTTCGAAGTTTAGTTCGAAATACTTCTGATGGTGTCACTGCCTGAACAAGACGCTGCGCAGGCGCCGTGGCTTAGTTGGTTAAAGCGCCTGTCTAGTAAACAGGAGATCGTGAGTTCGAATCTCACCGGTGCCTCGAGAGTCAAGACAAACGTCTCTCTAGTTTTTTGTTTTCGAAGTTTAGTTCGAAATACTTCTGATGGTGTCACTGCCTGAACAAGACGCTGCGCAGGCGCCGTGGCTTAGTTGGTTAAAGCGCCTGTCTAGTAAACAGGAGATCGTGAGTTCGAATCTCACCGGTGCCTCGAGAGTCAAGACAAACGTCTCTCTAGTTTTTTGTTTTCGAAGTTTAGTTCGAAATACTTCTGATGGTGTCACTGCCTGAACAAGACGCTGCGCAGGCGCCGTGGCTTAGTTGGTTAAAGCGCCTGTCTAGTAAACAGGAGATCGTGAGTTCGAATCTCACCGGTGCCTCGAGAGTCAAGACAAACGTCTCTCTAGTTTTTTGTTTTCGAAGTTTAGTTCGAAATACTTCTGATGGTGTCACTGCCTGAACAAGACGCTGCGCAGGCGCCGTGGCTTAGTTGGTTAAAGCGCCTGTCTAGTAAACAGGAGATCGTGAGTTCGAATCTCACCGGTGCCTCGAGAGTCAAGACAAACGTCTCTCTAGTTTTTTGTTTTCGAAGTTTAGTTCGAAATACTTCTGATGGTGTCACTGCCTGAACAAGACGCTGCGCAGGCGCCGTGGCTTAGTTGGTTAAAGCGCCTGTCTAGTAAACAGGAGATCGTGAGTTCGAATCTCACCGGTGCCTCGAGAGTCAAGACAAACGTCTCTCTAGTTTTTTGTTTTCGAAGTTTAGTTCGAAATACTTCTGATGGTGTCACTGCCTGAACAAGACGCTGCGCAGGCGCCGTGGCTTAGTTGGTTAAAGCGCCTGTCTAGTAAACAGGAGATCGTGAGTTCGAATCTCACCGGTGCCTCGAGAGTCAAGACAAACGTCTCTCTAGTTTTTTGTTTTCGAAGTTTAGTTCGAAATACTTCTGATGGTGTCACTGCCTGAACAAGACGCTGCGCAGGCGCCGTGGCTTAGTTGGTTAAAGCGCCTGTCTAGTAAACAGGAGATCGTGAGTTCGAATCTCACCGGTGCCTCGAGAGTCAAGACAAACGTCTCTCTAGTTTTTTGTTTTCGAAGTTTAGTTCGAAATACTTCTGATGGTGTCACTGCCTGAACAAGACGCTGCGCAGGCGCCGTGGCTTAGTTGGTTAAAGCGCCTGTCTAGTAAACAGGAGATCGTGAGTTCGAATCTCACCGGTGCCTCGAGAGTCAAGACAAACGTCTCTCTAGTTTTTTGTTTTCGAAGTTTAGTTCGAAATACTTCTGATGGTGTCACTGCCTGAACAAGACGCTGCGCAGGCGCCGTGGCTTAGTTGGTTAAAGCGCCTGTCTAGTAAACAGGAGATCGTGAGTTCGAATCTCACCGGTGCCTCGAGAGTCAAGACAAACGTCTCTCTAGTTTTTTGTTTTCGAAGTTTAGTTCGAAATACTTCTGATGGTGTCACTGCCTGAACAAGACGCTGCGCAGGCGCCGTGGCTTAGTTGGTTAAAGCGCCTGTCTAGTAAACAGGAGATCGTGAGTTCGAATCTCACCGGTGCCTCGAGAGTCAAGACAAACGTCTCTCTAGTTTTTTGTTTTCGAAGTTTAGTTCGAAATACTTCTGATGGTGTCACTGCCTGAACAAGACGCTGCGCAGGCGCCGTGGCTTAGTTGGTTAAAGCGCCTGTCTAGTAAACAGGAGATCGTGAGTTCGAATCTCACCGGTGCCTCGAGAGTCAAGACAAACGTCTCTCTAGTTTTTTGTTTTCGAAGTTTAGTTCGAAATACTTCTGATGGTGTCACTGCCTGAACAAGACGCTGCGCAGGCGCCGTGGCTTAGTTGGTTAAAGCGCCTGTCTAGTAAACAGGAGATCGTGAGTTCGAATCTCACCGGTGCCTCGAGAGTCAAGACAAACGTCTCTCTAGTTTTTTGTTTTCGAAGTTTAGTTCGAAATACTTCTGATGGTGTCACTGCCTGAACAAGACGCTGCGCAGGCGCCGTGGCTTAGTTGGTTAAAGCGCCTGTCTAGTAAACAGGAGATCGTGAGTTCGAATCTCACCGGTGCCTCGAGAGTCAAGACAAACGTCTCTCTAGTTTTTTGTTTTCGAAGTTTAGTTCGAAATACTTCTGATGGTGTCACTGCCTGAACAAGACGCTGCGCAGGCGCCGTGGCTTAGTTGGTTAAAGCGCCTGTCTAGTAAACAGGAGATCGTGAGTTCGAATCTCACCGGTGCCTCGAGAGTCAAGACAAACGTCTCTCTAGTTTTTTGTTTTCGAAGTTTAGTTCGAAATACTTCTGATGGTGTCACTGCCTGAACAAGACGCTGCGCAGGCGCCGTGGCTTAGTTGGTTAAAGCGCCTGTCTAGTAAACAGGAGATCGTGAGTTCGAATCTCACCGGTGCCTCGAGAGTCAAGACAAACGTCTCTCTAGTTTTTTGTTTTCGAAGTTTAGTTCGAAATACTTCTGATGGTGTCACTGCCTGAACAAGACGCTGCGCAGGCGCCGTGGCTTAGTTAGGTAAAGCGCCTGTCTAGTAAACAGGAGATCGTGAGTTCGAATCTCACCGGTGCCTCGAGAGTCAAGACAAACGTCTCTCTAGTTTTTTGTTTTCGAAGTTTAGTTCGAAATACTTCTGATGGTGTCACTGCCTGAACAAGACGCTGCGCAGGCGCCGTGGCTTAGTTGGTTAAAGCGCCTGTCTAGTAAACAGGAGATCGTGAGTTCGAATCTCACCGGTGCCTCGAGAGTCAAGACAAACGTCTCTCTAGTTTTTTGTTTTCGAAGTTTAGTTCGAAATACTTCTGATGGTGTCACTGCCTGAACAAGACGCTGCGCAGGCGCCGTGGCTTAGTTGGTTAAAGCGCCTGTCTAGTAAACAGGAGATCGTGAGTTCGAATCTCACCGGTGCCTCGAGAGTCAAGACAAACGTCTCTCTAGTTTTTTGTTTTCGAAGTTAGTTCGAAATACTTCTGATGGTGTCACTGCCTGAACAAGACGCTGCGCAGGCGCCGTGGCTTAGTTGGTTAAAGCGCCTGTCTAGTAAACAGGAGATCAGTGAGTTCGAATCTCACCGGTGCCTCGAGAGTCAAGACAAACGTCTCTCTAGTTTTTTTGTTTTCGAAGTTTAGTTCGAAATACTTCTGATGGTGTCACTGCCTGAACAAGACGCTGCGCAGGCGCCGTGGCTTAGTTGGTTAAAGCGCCTGTCTAGTAAACAGGAGATCGTGAGTTCGAATCTCACCGGTGCCTCGAGAGTCAAGACAAACGTCTCTCTAGTTTTTTGTTTTCGAAGTTTAGTTCGAAATACTTCTGATGGTGTCACTGCCTGAACAAGACGCTGCGCAGGCGCCGTGGCTTAGTTGGTTAAAGCGCCTGTCTAGTAAACAGGAGATCGTGAGTTCGAATCTCACCGGTGCCTCGAGAGTCAAGACAAACGTCTCTCTAGTTTTTTGTTTTCGAAGTTTAGTTCGAAATACTTCTGATGGTGTCACTGCCTGAACAAGACGCTGCGCAGGCGCCGTGGCTTAGTTGGTTAAAGCGCCTGTCTAGTAAACAGGAGATCGTGAGTTCGAATCTCACCGGTGCCTCGAGAGTCAAGACAAACGTCTCTCTAGTTTTTTGTTTTCGAAGTTTAGTTCGAAATACTTCTGATGGTGTCACTGCCTGAACAAGACGCTGCGCAGGCGCCGTGGCTTAGTTGGTTAAAGCGCCTGTCTAGTAAACAGGAGATCGTGAGTTCGAATCTCACCGGTGCCTCGAGAGTCAAGACAAACGTCTCTCTAGTTTTTTGTTTTCGAAGTTTAGTTCGAAATACTTCTGATGGTGTCACTGCCTGAACAAGACGCTGCGCAGGCGCCGTGGCTTAGTTGGTTAAAGCGCCTGTCTAGTAAACAGGAGATCGTGAGTTCGAATCTCACCGGTGCCTCGAGAGTCAAGACAAACGTCTCTCTAGTTTTTTGTTTTCGAAGTTTAGTTCGAAATACTTCTGATGGTGTCACTGCCTGAACAAGACGCTGCGCAGGCGCCGTGGCTTAGTTGGTTAAAGCGCCTGTCTAGTAAACAGGAGATCGTGAGTTCGAATCTCACCGGTGCCTCGAGAGTCAAGACTAACGTCTCTCTAGTTTTTTGTTTTCGAAGTTTAGTTCGAAATACTTCTGATGGTGTCACTGCCTGAACAAGACGCTGCGCAGGCGCCGTGGCTTAGTTGGTTAAAGCGCCTGTCTAGTAAACAGGAGATCGTGAGTTCGAATCTCACCGGTGCCTCGAGAGTCAAGACAAACGTCTCTCTAGTTTTTTGTTTTCGAAGTTTAGTTCGAAATACTTCTGATGGTGTCACTGCCTGAACAAGACGCTGCGCAGGCGCCGTGGCTTAGTTGTTAAAGCGCCTGTCTAGTAAACAGGAGATCGTGAGTTCGAATCTCACCGGTGCCTCGAGAGTCAAGACAAACGTCTCTCTAGTTTTTTGTTTTCGAAGTTTAGTTCGAAATACTTCTGATGGTGTCACTGCCTGAACAAGACGCTGCGCAGGCGCCGTGGCTTAGTTGGTTAAAGCGCCTGTCTAGTAAACAGGAGATCGTGAGTTCGAATCTCACCGGTGCCTCGAGAGTCAAGACAAACGTCTCTCTAGTTTTTTGTTTTCGAAGTTTAGTTCGAAATACTTCTGATGGTGTCACTGCCTGAACAAGACGCTGCGCAGGCGCCGTGGCTTAGTTGGTTAAAGCGCCTGTCTAGTAAACAGGAGATCGTGAGTTCGAATCTCACCGGTGCCTCGAGAGTCAAGACAAACGTCTCTCTAGTTTTTTGTTTTCGAAGTTTAGTTCGAAATACTTCTGATGGTGTCACTGCCTGAACAAGACGCTGCGCAGGCGCCGTGGCTTAGTTGGTTAAAGCGCCTGTCTAGTAAACAGGAGATCGTGAGTTCGAATCTCACCGGTGCCTCGAGAGTCAAGACAAACGTCTCTCTAGTTTTTTGTTTTCGAAGTTTAGTTCGAAATACTTCTGATGGTGTCACTGCCTGAACAAGACGCTGCGCAGGCGCCGTGGCTTAGTTGGTTAAAGCGCCTGTCTAGCAAACAGGAGATCGTGAGTTCGAATCTCACCGGTGCCTCGAGAGTCAAGACTAACGGCTCTCTAGTTTTTTTGTTTTCGAAGTATTGTTCGAAATACTTCCAATGGTGTCACTGCCTGAACAAGACGCTGCGCAGACGCCGTGGCTTATTTGGTTAAAGCGCCTGTCTAGTAAACAGGAGATCATGAGTTCGAATCTCACCGGTGCCTCGGGAGTCAAGACTAACGTCTCTCTAGTTTTTTGTTTTCGAACATTCATGACTTCTTTGCGCAAACACGTACACGGACACAAGGAAAATAGGCAAACAACACGGGCGCCCGTGTTGTTTGCCTCTTTTCCTTGTGTCTGTGTACGTGTTTGCGCAAAGACGTCATGATCGAGTACGAACTCGCCCCACATTCAGTACTTTTGTTTTCGAAGTTTAGTTCGAAATACTTCTGATGGTGTCACTGCCTGAACAAGATGCTGCGCAGGCGCCGTGGCTTAGTTAGTTAAAGCGCCTGTCTAGTAAACAGGAGATCGTGAGTTCGAATCTCACTGGTGCCTCGAGAGTCAAGACAAACGTCTCTCTAGTTTTTTGTTTTCGAAGTTTAGTTCGAAATACTTCTGATGGTGTCACTGCCTGAACAAGACGCTGCGCAGGCGCCGTGGCTTAGTTGGTTAAAGCGCCTGTCTAGTAAACAGGAGATCGTGAGTTCGAATCTCACCGGTGCCTCGAGAGTCAAGACAAACGTCTCTCTAGTTTTTTGTTTTCGAAGTTTAGTTCGAAATACTTCTGATGGTGTCACTGCCTGAACAAGACGCTGCGCAGGCGCCGTGGCTTAGTTGGTTAAAGCGCCTGTCTAGTAAACAGGAGATCGTGAGTTCGAATCTCACCGGTGCCTCGAGAGTCAAGACAAACGTCTCTCTAGTTTTTTGTTTTCGAAGTTTAGTTCGAAATACTTCTGATGGTGTCACTGCCTGAACAAGACGCTGCGCAGGCGCCGTGGCTTAGTTGGTTAAAGCGCCTGTCTAGTAAACAGGAGATCGTGAGTTCGAATCTCACCGGTGCCTCGAGAGTCAAGACAAACGTCTCTCTAGTTTTTTGTTTTCGAAGTTTAGTTCGAAATACTTCTGATGGTGTCACTGCCTGAACAAGACGCTGCACAAGCGCCGTGGCTTAGTTGGTTAAAGCGCCTGTCTAGTAAACAGGAGATCGTGAGTTCGAATCTCACCGGTGCCTCGAGAGTCAAGACAAACGTCTCTCTAGTTTTTTTGTTTTCGAAGTTTAGTTCGAAATACTTCTGATGGTGTCACTGCCTGAACAAGACGCTGCGCAGGCGCCGTGGCTTAGTTGGTTAAAGCGCCTGTCTAGTAAACAGGAGATCGTGAGTTCGAATCTCACCGGTGCCTCGAGAGTCAAGACAAACGTCTCTCTAGTTTTTTGTTTTCGAAGTTAGTTCGAAATACTTCTGATGGTGTCACTGCCTGAACAAGACGCTGCGCAGGCGTGGCCGTGCTTAGTTGGTTAAAGCGCCTGTCTAGTAAACAGGAGATCGTGAGTTCGAATCTCACCGGTGCCTCGAGAGTCAAGACAAACGTCTCTCTAGTTTTTGTTTTCGAAGTTTAGTTCGAAATACTTCTGATGGTGTCACTGCCTGAACAAGACGCTGCGCAGGCGCCGTGGCTTAGTTGGTTAAAGCGCCTGTCTAGTAAACAGGAGATCGTGAGTTCGAATCTCACCGGTGCCTCGAGAGTCAAGACAAACGTCTCTCTAGTTTTTTGTTTTCGAAGTTTAGTTCGAAATACTTCTGATGGTGTCACTGCCTGAACAAGACGCTGCGCAGGCGCCGTGGCTTAGTTGGTTAAAGCGCCTGTCTAGTAAACAGGAGATCGTGAGTTCGAATCTCACCGGTGCCTCGAGAGTCAAGACAAACGTCTCTCTAGTTTTTTGTTTTCGAAGTTTAGTTCGAAATACTTCTGATGGTGTCACTGCCTGAACAAGACGCTGCGCAGGCGCCGTGGCTTAGTTGGTTAAAGCGCCTGTCTAGTAAACAGGAGATCGTGAGTTCGAATCTCACCGGTGCCTCGAGAGTCAAGACAAACGTCTCTCTAGTTTTTTTGTTTTCGAAGTTTAGTTCGAAATACTTCTGATGGTGTCACTGCCTGAACAAGACGCTGCACAAGCGCCGTGGCTTAGTTGGTTAAAGCGCCTGTCTAGTAAACAGGAGATCGTGAGTTCGAATCTCACCGGTGCCTCGAGAGTCAAGACAAACGTCTCTCCTAGTTTTTTTGTTTTCGAAGTTTAGTTCGAAATACTTCTGATGGTGTCACTGCCTGAACAAGACGCTGCACAGGCGCCGTGGCTTAGTTGGTTAAAGCGCCTGTCTAGTAAACAGGAGATCGTGAGTTCGAATCTCACCGGTGCCTCGAGAGTCAAGACAAACGTCTCTCTAGTTTTTTGTTTTCGAAGTTTAGTTCGAAATACTTCTGATGGTGTCACTGCCTGAACAAGACGCTGCGCAGGCGAGCGCCGTGGCTTAGTTGGTTAAAGCGCCTGTCTAGTAAACAGGAGATCGTGAGTTCGAATCTCACCGGTGCCTCGAGAGTCAAGACAAACGTCTCTCTAGTTTTTTGTTTTCGAAGTTTAGTTCGAAATACTTCTGATGGTGTCACTGCCTGAACAAGACGCTGCGCAGGCGCCGTGGCTTAGTTGGTTAAAGCGCCTGTCTAGTAAACAGGAGATCGTGAGTTCGAATCTCACCGGTGCCTCGAGAGTCAAGACAAACGTCTCTCTAGTTTTTTGTTTTCGAAGTTTAGTTCGAAATACTTCTGATGGTGTCACTGCCTGAACAAGACGCTGCGCAGGCGCCGTGGCTTAGTTGGTTAAAGCGCCTGTCTAGTAAACAGGAGATCGTGAGTTCGAATCTCACCGGTGCCTCGAGAGTCAAGACAAACGTCTCTCTAGTTTTTTGTTTTCGAAGTTTAGTTCGAAATACTTCTGATGGTGTCACTGCCTGAACAAGACGCTGCGCAGGCGCCGTGGCTTAGTTAGGTTTAAGCGCCTGTCTAGTAAACAGGAGATCGTGAGTTCGAATCTCACCGGTGCCTCGAGAGTCAAGACAAACGTCTCTCTAGTTTTTTGTTTTCGAAGTTTAGTTCGAAATACTTCTGATGGTGTCACTGCCTGAACAAGACGCTGCGCAGGCGCCGTGGCTTAGTTGGTTAAAGCGCATGTCTAGTAAACAGGAGATCATTGAGTTCGAATCTCACCGGTGCCACGAGAGTCAAGACAAACGTCTGTCTAGTTTTTTGTTTTCGAAGTTTAGTTCTAAATGCTTCTGATGGTGTCACTGCCTGAACAAGACGCTGCGCAGGCGCCGTGGCTTAGTTGGTTAAAGCGCCTGTCTAGCAAACAGGAGATCAGTGAGTTCGAATCTCACGGTGCCTCGAGAGTCAAGACAAACGTCTCTCTAGTTTTTTGTTTTTCGAAGTTAGTTCGAAATACTTCTGATGGTGTCACTGCCTGAACAAGACGCTGCGCAGGCGCCGTGGCTTAGTTGGTTAAAGCGCCTGTCTAGTAAACAGGAGATCGTGAGTTCGAATCTCACCGGTGCCTCGAGAGTCAAGACAAACGTCTCTCTAGTTTTTTGTTTTCGAAGTTTAGTTCGAAATACTTCTGATGGTGTCACTGCCTGAACAAGACGCTGCGCAGGCGCCGTGGCTTAGTTGGTTAAAGCGCCTGTCTAGTAAACAGGAGATCGTGAGTTCGAATCTCACCGGTGCCTCGAGAGTCAAGACAAACGTCTCTCTAGTTTTTTGTTTTCGAAGTTTAGTTCGAAATACTTCTGATGGTGTCACTGCCTGAACAAGACGCTGCGCAGGCGCCGTGGCTTAGTTGGTTAAAGCGCCTGTCTAGTAAACAGGAGATCGTGAGTTCGAATCTCACCGGTGCCTCGAGAGTCAAGACAAACGTCTCTCTAGTTTTTTGTTTTCGAAGTTTAGTTCGAAATACTTCTGATGGTGTCACTGCCTGAACAAGACGCTGCGCAGGCGCCGTGGCTAGTTGTTAAGCGCCTGTCTAGTAAACAGGAGATCGTGAGTTCGAATCTCACCGGTGCCTCGAGAGTCAAGACTAAACGTCTCTCTAGTTTTTTTGTTTTCGAAGTTTAGTTCGAAATACTTCTGATGGTGTCACTGCCTGAACAAGACGCTGCGCAGGCGCCGTGGCTTAGTTGGTTAAAGCGCCTGTCTAGTAAACAGGAGATCGTGAGTTCGAATCTCACCGGTGCCTCGAGAGTCAAGACAAACGTCTCTCTAGTTTTTTTGTTTTCGAAGTTTAGTTCGAAATACTTCTGATGGTGTCACTGCCTGAACAAGACGCTGCGCAGGCGCCGTGGCTTAGTTGGTTAAAGCGCCTGTCTAGTAAACAGGAGATCGTGAGTTCGAATCTCACCGGTGCCTCGAGAGTCAAGACAAACGTCTCTCTAGTGTTTTCGAAGTTTAGTTCGAAATACTTCTGATGGTGTCACTGCCTGAACAAGACGCTGCGCAGGCGCCGTGGCTTAGTTGGTTAAAGCGCCTGTCTAGTAAACAGGAGATCGTGAGTTCGAATCTCACCGGTGCCTCGAGAGTCAAGACAAACGTCTCTCTAGTTTTTTTGTTTTCGAAGTTTAGTTCGAAATACTTCTGATGGTGTCACTGCCTGAACAAGACGCTGCGCAGGCGCCGTGGCTTAGTTGGTTAAAGCGCCTGTCTAGTAAACAGGAGATCGTGAGTTCGAATCTCACCGGTGCCTCGAGAGTCAAGACAAACGTCTCTCTAGTTTTTTGTTTTCGAAGTTTAGTTCGAAATACTTCTGATGGTGTCACTGCCTGAACAAGACGCTGCGCAGGCGCCGTGGCTTAGTTGGTTAAAGCGCCTGTCTAGTAAACAGGAGATCGTGAGTTCGAATCTCACCGGTGCCTCGAGAGTCAAGAATCGAGAGTCAAGACAACGTCTCTCTAGTTTTTTGTTTTCGAAGTTTAGTTCGAAATACTTCTGATGGTGTCACTGCCTGAACAAGACGCTGCGCAGGCGCCGTGGCTTAGTTGGTTAAAGCGCCTGTCTAGTAAACAGAGATCGTGAGTTCGAATCTCACCGGTGCCTCGAGAGTCAAGACAAACGTCTCTCTAGTTTTTTGTTTTCGAAGTTTAGTTCGAAATACTTCTGATGGTGTCACTGCCTGAACAAGACGCTGCGCAGGCGCCGTGGCTTAGTTGGTTAAAGCGCCTGTCTAGTAAACAGGAGATCGTGAGTTCGAATCTCACCGGTGCCTCGAGAGTCAAGACAAACGTCTCTCTAGTTTTTTGTTTTCGAAGTTTAGTTCGAAATACTTCTGATGGTGTCACTGCCTGAACAAGACGCTGCGCAGGCGCCGTGGCTTAGTTGGTTAAAGCGCCTGTCTAGTAAACAGGAGATCGTGAGTTCGAATCTCACCGGTGCCTCGAGAGTCAAGACAAACGTCTCTCTAGTTTTTTGTTTTCGAAGTTTAGTTCGAAATACTTCTGATGGTGTCACTGCCTGAACAAGACGCTGCGCAGGCGCCGTGGCTTAGTTGGTTAAAGCGCCTGTCTAGTAAACAGGAGATCGTGAGTTCGAATCTCACCGGTGCCTCGAGAGTCAAGACAAACGTCTCTCTAGTTTTTTGTTTTCGAAGTTTAGTTCGAAATACTTCTGATGGTGTCACTGCCTGAACAAGACGCTGCGCAGGCGCCGTGGCTTAGTTGGTTAAAGCGCCTGTCTAGTAAACAGGAGATCGTGAGTTCGAATCTCACCGGTGCCTCGAGAGTCAAGACAAACGTCTCTCTAGTTTTTTGTTTTCGAAGTTTAGTTCGAAATACTTCTGATGGTGTCACTGCCTGAACAAGACGCTGCGCAGGCGCCGTGGCTTAGTTGGTTAAAGCGCCTGTCTAGTAAACAGGAGATCGTGAGTTCGAATCTCACCGGTGCCTCGAGAGTCAAGACAAACGTCTCTCTAGTTTTTTGTTTTCGAAGTTTAGTTCGAAATACTTCTGATGGTGTCACTGCCTGAACAAGACGCTGCGCAGGCGCCGTGGCTTAGTTGGTTAAAGCGCCTGTCTAGTAAACAGGAGATCGTGAGTTCGAATCTCACCGGTGCCTCGAGAGTCAAGACAAACGTCTCTCTAGTTTTTTGTTTTCGAAGTTTAGTTCGAAATACTTCTGATGGTGTCACTGCCTGAACAAGACGCTGCGCAGGCGCCGTGGCTTAGTTGGTTAAAGCGCCTGTCTAGTAAACAGGAGATCGTGAGTTCGAATCTCACCGGTGCCTCGAGAGTCAAGACAAACGTCTCTCTAGTTTTTTGTTTTCGAAGTTTAGTTCGAAATACTTCTGATGGTGTCACTGCCTGAACAAGACGCTGCGCAGGCGCCGTGGCTTAGTTGGTTAAAGCGCCTGTCTAGTAAACAGGAGATCGTGAGTTCGAATCTCACCGGTGCCTCGAGAGTCAAGACAAACGTCTCTCTAGTTTTTTTGTTTTCGAAGTTTAGTTCGAAATACTTCTGATGGTGTCACTGCCTGAACAAGACGCTGCGCAGGCGCCGTGGCTTAGTTGGTTAAAGCGCCTGTCTAGTAAACAGGAGATCGTGAGTTCGAATCTCACCGGTGCCTCGAGAGTCAAGACTAACGTCTCTCTAGTTTTTTGTTTTCGAAGTTTAGTTCGAAATACTTCTGATGGTGTCACTGCCTGAACAAGACGCTGCGCAGGCGCCGTGGCTTAGTTGGTTAAAGCGCCTGTCTAGTAAACAGGAGATCATTGATTCGAATCTCACCGGTGCCTCGAGAGTCAAGACAAACGTCTCTCTAGTTTTTTGTTTTCGAAGTTTAGTTCGAAATACTTCTGATGGTGTCACTGCCTGAACAAGACGCTGCGCAGGCGCCGTGGCTTAGTTGGTTAAAGCGCCTGTCTAGTAAACAGGAGATCGTGAGTTCGAATCTCACCGGTGCCTCGAGAGTCAAGACAACGTCTCTCTAGTTTTTTGTTTTCGAAGTTTAGTTCGAAATACTTCTGATGGTGTCACTGCCTGAACAAGACGCTGCGCAGGCGCCGTGGCTTAGTTGGTTAAAGCGCCTGTCTAGTAAACAGGAGATCGTGAGTTCGAATCTCACCGGTGCCTCGAGAGTCAAGACAAACGTCTCTCTAGTTTTTTGTTTTCGAAGTTTAGTTCGAAATACTTCTGATGGTGTCACTGCCTGAACAAGACGCTGCGCAGGCGCCGTGGCTTAGTTGGTTAAAGCGCCTGTCTAGTAAACAGGAGATCGTGAGTTCGAATCTCACCGGTGCCTCGAGAGTCAAGACAAACGTCTCTCTAGTTTTTTGTTTTCGAAGTTTAGTTCGAAATACTTCTGATGGTGTCACTGCCTGAACAAGACGCTGCGCAGGCGCCGTGGCTTAGTTGGTTAAAGCGCCTGTCTAGTAAACAGGAGATCGTGAGTTCGAATCTCACCGGTGCCTCGAGAGTCAAGACAAACGTCTCTCTAGTTTTTTGTTTTCGAAGTTTAGTTCGAAATACTTCTGATGGTGTCACTGCCTGAACAAGACGCTGCGCAGGCGCCGTGGCTTAGTTGGTTAAAGCGCCTGTCTAGTAAACAGGAGATCGTGAGTTCGAATCTCACCGGTGCCTCGAGAGTCAAGACAAACGTCTCTCTAGTTTTTTGTTTTCGAAGTTTAGTTCGAAATACTTCTGATGGTGTCACTGCCTGAACAAGACGCTGCGCAGGCGCCGTGGCTTAGTTGGTTAAAGCGCCTGTCTAGTAAACAGGAGATCGTGAGTTCGAATCTCACCGGTGCCTCGAGAGTCAAGACAAACGTCTCTCTAGTTTTTTGTTTTCGAAGTTTAGTTCGAAATACTTCTGATGGTGTCACTGCCTGAACAAGACGCTGCGCAGGCGCCGTGGCTTAGTTGGTTAAAGCGCCTGTCTAGTAAACAGGAGATCGTGAGTTCGAATCTCACCGGTGCCTCGAGAGTCAAGACAAACGTCTCTCTAGTTTTTTGTTTTCGAAGTTTAGTTCGAAATACTTCTGATGCTGTCACTGCCTGAACACGACGCTGCGCAGGTGCCGTGGCTTAGTTGGTTAAGCGCCTGTCTAGTAAACCGGAGATCGTGAGTTCGAATCTCACCGTGCCTCGAGAGTCAAGACTAACGTCTCTCTAGTTTTTTTGTTTTCGAAGTATTGTTCGAAATACTTCCAATGGTGTCACTGCCTGAACAAGACGCTGCGCAGACGCCGTGGCTTATTTGGTTAAAGCGCCTGTCTAGTAAACAGGAGATCATGAGTTCGAATCTCACCGGTGCCTCGGGAGTCAAGACTAACGTCTCTCTAGTTTTTTGTTTTCGAACATTCATGACTTCTTTGCGCAAACACGTACACGGACACAAGGAAAATAGGCAAACAACACGGGCGCCCGTGTTGTTTGCCTCTTTTCCTTGTGTCTGTGTACGTGTTTGCGCAAAGACGTCATGATCGAGTACGAACTCGCCCCACATTCAG
>NW_023614071.1:0-34173 GCF_013339725.1 Rhipicephalus microplus | reverse complement strand
TGAACGGTTACGGCAAGGCATGAATTAGGAAGGTAAATAGAAATTTATGAAAAGAATCCGGAAACTTTTTTCATGTTGTGTCATTTATGTCCTCATCAACAATCACAAATAGACAAAAAATACAACAGTGAAAAGCGTGAAAGAACATGAAAAGTACCTCGCGCCTTCTGCGGACTGCCCAAGAGAGGGTGATTATTTTGAAACAAAAAGACGCTGCACGAAAAGTGCTGTGAAGGAACACGGATTTCGAAGTAAACTGCGCATAACATTTGAAAGGTGGTGAATAGACTTGTATGCTCTTTGCTTACAGTTCACAACTTCCACTGAGATGCGAGATACAGGACGCAAAAGCTAAGGGTTTCTATAGAGTCTACGCTTATTTACTTTTTCATTTTTATTTTATTCATTGTATTTATTTGATGCTGTCAACCCCGTGCTTCGGGTCATTACAGGGAGGGTGACACAAAGTACATAACGTTCGCACAAAAAAGAAAAAGTCAAAAGCACATATAAATACGAGATGAATAATCAACAATAAAAAAAATAAGAAGACAGATCATGCCTAGGCTCAGTATGAGCATAGCTGGCATATTATAATGGTATATACATATATTTATGTTTAGATTCACATACTTTTGTTCAAATACTGGCCCTACTTAAAGTTGTTTCACTCACTCACTCACAGGGTGTCCCAGCGGTCTTTAGTTAACGGTTCAAAATAATAAAGCACGCGACTGACATTAGTTGCATATTGCTTTCAGGGACTTTGGGCACTAAACCAAATTTTTGCTTTGTGAATAAGTAATTGTTTACTCAGGGTTAATAATTAGAGTTGCTAAACATTCACTTTAGTCAATAAAATACTATTTGCAATGTTTAGGGGTGTTTTCAAAAACTCTCATTGCAATACTTTAAACGAAAAAAAAAGACATTTTTTTCCAAACTGCAAAGAAAGTCAGCAAATTATACATAAAAACCACGTAAGTAGTGCTTTCACACGCAATGATCACGCCGCATTTATGGTTTAAGCCAACGAAATCCGCTGCGGTCGTGACTAGCCAAATTCACTGTACGGTACGCCCATAGTCATTGTAGAGTACCAAGTAGTCTAAACCGTTAACGACTTTTCAAACCACACAGTCTCTTGGCAGCCGTGAACTAGTTGGTGTGCGTGACGCATCAAGTTGTAGCGAGTGCGGGCCAAAAAACCACCGCTAACTTATCGGCCTGCCACTGCAATGGAGCCGGCCAGTCGCGGCCGCAACTAATTTTGTTGGCTCAAACCACGGTTGAGGGCTGCGCTGTCATAGTATGCCAATGCGCTAGTAAAGTGTTATTGAAATCCGAAGCAGTTTCTTGCGCAGTGCAACCCCTTTCGGCATCTATCTATCCATCTATCCATCTATCTATCTATCTATCTATCTATCTATCTATCTATCTATCTATCTATCTATCTATCTATCTATCTATCTATCTATCTATCTATCTATCTACCCAGAGAGACAGAGAGAAAGACGAAACTTTGTTTTTTTCCACTGAAAGGGTTTTAGGCAAGTGGGTGGGGTCTTCAGTCAAGGACTTTACTGGTTTTTGCGGCTCGTTGGCTTTGGTCGAGCAAAGCCAACTGGCTTTACCGATCTTTGCTAGCAAGCCAGGTCTCCCACAGCATCGGTCGATATGTTGTTTCCAAAAGGGAAAAATGGACGTTTTGGGGCCGTGATTCACAATCCCACAAAATGTGGGCGAGAGTTGGCTGTTCGCCACACCACGGACAGCTGTGCGCGTGTATTGTGGGATATATAGGGTGGTTTCTTTGTAAGTGAGGGTACGTGTTGGTCTGTACTCGGCGCCAATCTCGCGCCTGTTCCGCGGTAAGATCCGGATGGGCATGACTCACACGGGTAATTTTAAAGCGTGAGCAATAATAAGAAGCTGACATCGGCTTTGTTGACCCGACGATTTTAAAGAAATTTGTCAGGGTCTCGGCAAGAATCCAACATCAGCATTGTGCGTGGCAACCAAGTATTCTACCACAGAGCCACGACGTGTCTTGCAACTGCTTTTCAAAAAGCCTGTAATGTTCTTCAAGTTGGGATGCAGGAATGGATATCCAATTCTATAAGGAGGTGGAGGAATAAATGAGGAAGGACAGGGAGGTTAGCCAGTTCTCAGACCGGCTGGCTACCCTGTATCCAATTCTATAAACATTACATGCAGCCTGCCACGACACAGCTGTGTTGGCGGGTAAAGGTCAACTACAGCCAAGCACAATGCACTGAAGGTGATTGAAGTTTATATCTACTAAAAATGGCGCGACGGCTCGAACATTCATTGGTAATTTTATTTGGAGAGGGCTCATAAATATCAGTGCATCTCCACGAAGCGATTGACGACGAGTGAGTAAAGCTATAGGTGCCAATGTTCATAATGTCAATGTTGAAGTTGCCGGGTGGTATAAAAGATGGATAGACGGATGAACAAATGCATGAACGAACACACAGTTAGATGTATGCACGTATGTACCGACGTACAGATGGATAGACAGATGAACAGATGGATAGACGGACGGATGGATGTATGGACGAATGGATGAACAGAGAGATACACGGAGAGACGTATAAACCAATGGCGTAGACGATCAGGTTTTATGATGTCATTTAGTTGATTAATGTACACACGAGGTTGGTTGTTAACACATGTTTTTGTTTTTTTTCTTCCGCAGGTTTTCAGTTTTGGTTTGGGTTTCGTGGGGTGTAATAGACGCCAACTAGGTCGAACCTGAGAAGCTTCGCCCCCTAGAAACTGGTATCGGCAGCGTTGACCTAACAAACGCATAGAATAAATATCATAGTCCCAGCAGAAACCGAATTTCAGCATTCTGCTTGACAATCAAGTATTCAACTAGAAAGCCACACCGGGTCTGGGAACTTTATTTTAAGTGGACCATAAAGTTCGTGAAACGCCGATTGGGGTTGCAGTGCTGACTATCAAATCCCAGAAACAGTGCATACGTACTCCTATCATACAGCCGTCAAGTCGGGTTAACGACCATTGTAGTGAAGTGCCATCCAATGAAGCTAATTTTTCTAGCGACGTCCAGGCCGCCATCTTCGCTGCCACAAGCCCTGCATATCAGCTTACCGCTTTTAGGGTTGCTAGTGTCTATGTTGCTGTTGGCGTCATCACAGAACAGCAAACATGCGACTGTTTAACATATGTCAGTGTGTACAGCATTTGTACATATTTTCAGCTTCACGCAGTGAAAAAAATTACGACAAATTACCTTCTCTCCGTATGCTTCGCATAACATAGATTCCCTAGGTACAAGGTATCTGCTGAATTTTTTATTTATTTTTTATTTCATGTGCAGTCTTTGAAGCTTGCGAAAAATGGCATAGGTTAGTTTTTGTTTATGGCAAATAATGCAATCTCAAGACACTCTCAAACTTTCCAGCTTCTAAGTTTTGGCTGAAATAATACTTAGCCCGTAGGTAAACAATACCAATTAAAACAATTTAAAAACCTACGTTTTGGTGTAGTGAACAAGTGTTTGTCAGAATTATGCAAGTGATTTCACTCGCTTGCCTCAAATTGTCTAGTTTTAACCGTTGAATAAAGATAGCGGGCACACCCGGTATAATACTCGAAGTTCGACTAGAAACAAGTTTTCGAGCAGCTATATATGTCATAGTGCTGCGAATGGTTGAGAAGTATATTCAATGACAAGAGAGAGAGTGTCGCCTTTTTCAGCATTTTTGAACTAAGTGCGGGAGAAATACAAAATTCTTTGTGTTTCATGAAGGTTGTGGATGTTTAAATTACATATGCTAGATTACTTTCACCTACTTCTGTGGCCTTGATACTATGGTTAACTTTGGCGTCCACAATTAGCAGATCACGCTATCGTTTGTTTATATACTTTTCGTGAGTTACGTAAAGACGGCACTTCAGTTTATAGCTCTATAGAGAACGAGATGCAGCTAGACTTTCAATCATGTAAAACAAGTAATCCCACCTATTTCAACCAGTGCGTGTGAAGTGTCAGTTATAGAATGCTGGATGCACTGCGCCACTCGAGCCTGAACTTCACAATCATTCTACGTTGAGTTGCTTAATAAGGTCACACATCTCGAGATTCTCAGCGTTAATGAGTTCCGAAAATACGCAATATTTGCTGCCGCTTACACGCTTGAGTACGTACTTGACTTGTACTCGTCCCTTTCACCAGACCCATTTGCAGCTATGGGAGCCGACCTGTAACTTCTGTGCTGTAGCTGCACGTATGCGTCAGAGCACTGCTGACCGGCCTCGATCTTTAAAAAAAAACTGCAATCACGTGCAACTTTAGACTCTGAGCGTGGAATTCGTGTGCCATTTCGTTGTATTCGCGATATGTTAAGCTCGCCCCTTTCAGTTCAGAGCACGCGGGACGCAGAGGCAGCTCTTCTTGGGCCGAGTAGGTTCCTCCGTGACGCCGCTGTCTAGAATCACTCATATCGACGCCGCACCGGTCCCAAGATTCACTCTGCCAAAGCTACGGCACAGTTTAGATTTAGGTGCAACTCAGGATGAGCTTTATTCGCTGTCTATCCTGAGTACTGCATGTCTTCCTTTTACGTTTTTGTTGAAAGCGATGTTGAACATTTAATAAAAATGGATCAGCTAGCCCAACACTGAGCCCTAATAAATTACCTAAATGAAATCTAACTCTAAAGTCCGTCCGTCAGCTATGCCACAATTTTGTTCTCCTATTTTCTGCGACAGCATAAGTTGATTGCTACTGAGAGAAAAGAGTCCTCTAGAAATACTAAGAAACCTAACTCTAAAATGGCAAATAAAACATTGAGATCACGTGAATATATATATATATATATATATATATATATATGTATATATATATATATATATATATATATATATATATATATATATATATATATATATATAAAAGGCAACAATATAAAAGGCTACGGCAACAATACAAGGTGTAAGGAGAGGGGAGGGGGCGATCGGCAAGAACAAAGCACGCGATGGGTAGGAGACAAAATTAAAATAGAGACGCGAGAGCAGGGCACAATGGAATGAAAAATGTCTTGTTGTACAGGGATACGTAAACAAAAACGCAAGTATTGTTCTATCACAAGATCTGCGTGTGAAGCTTTTCTGAAAATCTTGCATTGAATGACAGTCATGCAATAATAGCTCTTGCCTACAATAATGGTTCCGCAATGTCACAGAAAACGGGACGATAACTAAATAATGTCGAGTAAGCGATGCATACTGTTACAAATAAGACAAGTGCTTGCATAAAAACATAGCAGAATGGTTTCAAGACTCTGGAGTCCTTGCCCTGAAAACTACAGCAGGCTCTTGGGTTACACCACATCGCATCGAAAACGCGTTATATAAGAAATGCGTTATAGATAAACGGACACGCATTTTTAAGCGGTTGCTTTTTAGAAAGCAAGTGAGATGATAGAAAAGAAATTCACTGAGGTCCACAATTAAATCGACCAACATCAACGTTTGTCTTCGTTAATGTCTGCGGTGTTCACCCTCAGATGGGTTTAGCTTCACTCCAGAACTAACTAGGCTCAATTTCACCGGTGATGTTTCAAACCTGAATTAGCCAGTTTGCCTTCGTGTGCTGTCTTTTAACATGATACCGTTAAATAGCTCGTTTCATAGAAATTCTAGCGTTGTCGTCAGTGTCGGTGCACTGTCGTCGGCATCGGTGTGGGCGTCGTTAGTTGTGAGCGAAAAATCATCTTGAGCGTAACCGAAAAATTGAGAAGGATGCCAATAAAAAAATGGCCCCGTATCTGCATGTAATCTGCAAATGTCGTCGAAAGGCGATAGTCTTGCGTGTGGAGAGAGTTAACAAATAATTTGAAGTTCTGCGCAAGAAAATTGGTGAATGGCACTTTGGAGGCGCTGCGTTAGAGTGCCTCGAGCGTGCAGCGGAGGAGAACGAGCCCATCAAGTCACGTTCCACGTAAGATATGAGCGCCACCTGGTAGCCTTTTTGGAACACGAAGCGCGCGGCTTTGAGACGGGTGTGCGCGCCCGTCTCTGAGGTGATAAGGTGAGAAACGCAAGGCGACGGGTAGGTGCCACCACCATCGCGTCTTAGCAAAGCGTTGGAAACACTCACCTTTTGTGCAAGCGTTACATGGTCAGCGCAGCGTGATAAGCGCTGCGGTCCTTAAAGTTACTTATATATGCATTTTCTAGTAAAAGATGCGTATGCAGAATATAAACGTGTTGCTATGGTGCCGCAGACTTGCTCAATAATTGCTTATTCGTTGACAATTGCACAAGTATAAACGCTAAACCTTGAGCAACATTGGTGGACGCTGCAGATGGGGTCGGCCGTTTCAAGTACCCGGTGCCGTTAAGAGTGGACAAACAGACAAATGTACACACAGACATACAGACAGACAGACAGACAGACAGACAGAGCAAAATTTTTTCGTCGAAGGTCTCCAAGAAAGACTATCGTCTTTTATAAATATTAAAAACTTTTGGGTTCAAGTGAAGATGGAAATAGGACTGCTTGGGGGAAGAAGCTGTTCGTCCACAGACCAACGCGTCTGCTTGGCATTGCGGTTAACATAACTTCATCCGCTTGGAAATGCAGTAAAATAACCTTCATGCCTTACAAACACGCGTGTCTTGTATACAGGCTTCACAATACATGTGGAATCCCAGTAATGCCAAATGGTACAAGTGTACAGCGCTAACGGGGGTTCAAACACGGGATTATTTTACTGAGTGGTACAAGTGTACAATGGTAACGGGCGTCCAACCACGGGATTATCATAATTGTTTCGTGAGCTAAATTCTGCCAACCATTACACACGGCGCATACCTTACTTTGCGTATGCCACGTAGTCAGTGTATGAAAAGTTCGGAAAGATTTCACCTGCATATTTGCTGGCGGTTCAAAGCATGCGACTCATTACACATAATGCAGCCATATGTGAAAGATTTACTGACGCAGGACACTTTCAACTATATCGATTGCATTGCAGTAATCCACAATTCAAACTATTCGAGTAACATTGTATAGTATAAGGTATGCACTAAGTATTTGAAGATCTATCTATCTATCTATCTATCTATCTATCTATCTATCTATCTATCTATCTATCTATCTATCTATCTATCTATCTATCTATCTATCTATCTATCTATCTATCTATCTATCTATCTGTCTGTCTGTCTGTCTGTCTGTCTGTCTGTCTGTCTGTCTGTCTGTCTGTCTGTCTATCTATCTATCTATCTATCTATCTATCTATCTATCTATCTATCTATCTATCTATCTATCTATCTATCTATCTATCTATCTATCTATCTATCTATCTATCTGAGAAGTTGGCCAGAGAAGGTGTTTTACGAAGGTGGGAAATCTATTTAGTTTCTTGTGTGATATCCGCGGTTTATTGTAATATTGTCATTACTCGTACCGGTGAAGCAGAAAGCCCTGAATATCAAAGTGAACATGGATACTGCACTGTAATGTATTCATTTCTTTGAATAGGACCCTTGGTGACAGACAGCTTTTGTTTATGGTTTGTAGGCTAGCGCACACGTCACAAACAAGCCCGAAGTCTGAAGCGTCCTACATGATAAAGGCGCTTGTACCCATCACATTTTTTTTTCTGTTTTCCCGTCAGCGAGTGCTGCTCTGGATAATTTATTCTGGCGCCTTTCAATACATAGCCATTCTCGCCTACGCTATATTTCGGAATAACGTGATTCTCGAACTCATGTGGCTTTTGCATAACAAAAGGGGCTAATATCTTGGACTAAAGCTCTTTGGTGCAACCTACTGTTGTTTCTGGCGGTGGCAGTGGCTTCATACTAAAAAAGGAACTAGGAGGACAAAGATGAAACAAAAAAGTTTTAAAAGTTTTCCCTGGTCGGTCAAATGAAATTTTGCTGTGACATAATTATGCAAGACTAGATATAGCTTCTTACAATGCTAACGTTAAAAAGTTATGCTATGATGAACTTCAACTTGTAAAGCACGTTACAGTGAAGAATAAACGACCGAGCATACTGACACAACAAGACAGAGCGGGCTGTCGTCTTCCGTCGGTCTGCTCGGCTGCTTATTCTTTATTCTAACGCGCTTTACATGTTTAAGTTTCACAAACAAACTCGCCCAATCTTCAACACTTGTATTGATAGGTGACAATACAGTATAATGTTAACTGAAACATACTATCAAATTGTTCTCAATATGTCGTTAAAGCTCGCACGTAAATGTCCACAACGTCCAAAACATAGACTTGTTGAAAGATGTTTACGATGTTGTGGGTTTTATTAAGTGCACTTAAAAATTTAATTATATGTTAGTTAAGAAGTAAATAAAGATCTTCATACAGAGTGCCTAAATTATACCGGCGTATAAAGTAACATCTGATGTGAAATATTGGAGCAGTGCTTTTAGAGCTGTATAACGACTGCTATATACTCTTGAAAAGCACTATACAGTCATGCGCTGAAACATTATTAGTGCCCATATCTTTGTCACAGGTTCCGCCAAAGCTTTCAAGTTGTTGCGCCTGCCTTAAAGGCCTAAAACGTACAGCTTTAGAATTACATACCGTAATTTTAATTCACTCACCCATTATGCGAAACGTTTGTTTAAGATCTAGAAGTCGTTGCTAGCGACTTCGAGCATACGCTATCACTACTGGCTTGTGTCAAACTTTTAGGAGCCGCCTTGATCATTTTAAGTGATCTGAGAAAAGCAAAGCTTAAGAGTACACCCGGGAATCCACGTGTTTCATGACTGCGGCACCTGACTTAGTTTTCATACTTTATTGGAAGATGCTGCTTCATTTGTCCTAACATGAAGAGACCAGCCAGAAACCACCAAACAACGTGAAACACGTGATAATGTTGCGCTGAAAACTAACATAGCATTATGCCAAAACGGCCGGTAACAAGTTTTGTGGCGTTGTTCATACTGTTTCTCACGTAATAAAAGAAAAGTGCACCTCGTGCATGATCAAGAGTTAGAGAGTGCAATTTATTGATTGTGTTTCGTGATATAGTTTTACCTTGGTGAAACCAAAAGAAACCGTCTTCATAAGAACAGGAACTATGTACATTCTTTAAAAAGATACTTTTGTGAGCTCTGGGTCTTTTTATCTGGAGTTGGTTAGAAAAACAGCCCGCGCTCGATTTACTCACACGGCCCATTTCATGAACTGCTCACTTCCACTAACTCTATATTTTTCTTTGCACTCAGTGAAGTCTGATTTCTCACAATTCATTTTTATTTCCACACATCAACGACTCAAAAAAGAGGAGGTTCAATGTCAGAACAAAGTTACACTGTGAAATTTTCTTTTTTGCATTCAATTGAAAGTAGCGCAATCATATGACTGTATACCAACGCCAATCGTAGGTTTTTGTTTCTGTTACTTGACATGATCTATTTTCGTGCACGTTCAGTTCATAGCTGTTCGAGAAGGGCGTGAACCTCCGTTCGTTGTGCGCTGAAGCGGGAGACATCTCACCCGTCGCTATTGTACCATACAGACTTCGCTTCACCGCCACACTCCTGTACTTGATGGCCCGTATAACAGTTCGATGTTCGGAGCCCTGATGTTGAAGGAATGGCGACGATTTTGTATATATTTTCTTGGTGCTCTAAAGTCACTCAGGATATGAGCACTGCGCGTTCTCAAAACCGTGCTAGTGGAAGGTTATTGCTTTGGCACAGTTGCACTCACTCAAAGCGCTTGGACTTGTTGGTACGACATAGTGAAAAAAAATTGCGAAAAACGAGAGACCAAACGAAGAAGTACACATACAGAGCACTGTTTTTGCGCTGTTTGTTTATTCACTATGTTGCATTCACACTGACTTTCAGAACATTGCTGAAGCTCAGCATTTATTTTTGTTTCATGGTCTCAATCGTGTTATGCGCCCAGTCCACTGTTTTCTGGTAGTGAATACCAACTGCCTCAATTTAAAGTGCTCTCATGATGCCTTGGGTACGTCGTTCTGAACGCATGCTTAAGAACTCTCTGAAGGAGCTTTGTAACACTGTGATTCTTTGAATTCCGCAGTTGACATGCTTGCATCGTGGCGGCGGCTTGCAGAGGTTATACCGGCTAACATAATCTGTATACCGGTAGCGTATTGGGGTTTACGTTATGAAGCAACAACCTACAAGAGTCATCTGGTTCCCTCCGCAGTGCTAGTATGACACTTCATATAAAAAGCAATTGCTCTTCCCAAGAGGGTCAGTGTACTCTCCTCGAGCATGTCAATATTGACCCATCAAGACAGTTAACGTATCTCTTCAGAGGGTGTCATGTACATGTCAAAACAGAGCTTTTTGAAAATAGTCCCACGCACTCGTTTTTTTCACTAAAGTGCATTTGTTAGGAGATTAGACAGATATGAACTAGTAAGAGACATTCCTTCAGAGTAGGTCGTCATTATGGGAATTTTCAATTACCAGATCACAGGGCAGTAGCATGGTGGCGCTCCATTACGCAAAATATATGAAAATTGATGGATTGGCGGAGCGTTCAGTTGATTTTAAGTGCTTGTTTAGAAGCAGTCAGCTTAATACAACAAGCACCTTGAAGAAAGAAAGTGGATCATACTATATTTGTTCTCTGGGTTGTAATAAACATTACAAAATTTTAGATGAATAAAAGTAAACAAAAATGTTCTATTTTCATTGTTAAAAATCGAACCCAATAAAAAGAGAGATAAATGTATTGATAGATTTATTTATTTAGGTATTTATTGATCGATCGATTGATTGATTGATTGATTGATATATGGAGCTTTGCGTCCCAGAACCACCATATGATTATGAGAGACGCCGTATTGGAGGGCTTCAGAAATATCGATTACCAGGGGTTCTTTAATGTGCACCCAAATCTGAGCACACGTACCTACAGCATTCTCGTCTCCACCACAAATGCACCCGTCATAGTCGGAATTCTATTCGGCGACCTGCGGGTCAGCATCCGAGTACCTTAACCATTAGAACTCCGCAGTGGGGCCGAGAGAGAGAGAAAAACAAAGACAAAACCTTTATTTCTCTTTCTTCGAGTTACAACTTGTGAGTTACGCCCTCTAAGCTCTTTTTGATGGGTCAGGAAATAGGTTACAATCTCATTGAAAGGACGAGTTTCTGACAATTTCATTTTACTTGGTATGATAGTTACTGCATTACATATAAAAATAACAATTAGTCTTTCCTGCAAATTTCTTGATTTGTTTTTTGTTGGATTCATTTAGTCCTGGGTAACAAAGACGCAATATCCCCGAAACAGTATTACTTTGTTCATTAAAACGATGTCTTGCCTTTGGAACAAAAGGCGTATGTCATACTTTTTTTGCAAAAATATGGTTGATAATATTGCAGGCGCACTCTAGTGAAAGGAAGCAGCTCCAGTTAAGCTTTCATCCAGAAGTTTAGAGAATGCCAGAGAAATGCGCATTTTAGCTTTACACGTGCATTTAGAAACTAGAGGGTTGGAAGAACAAGAACATGTGCGTACAAGTAACGATTTACTATGGAATCCTGTACGTTCTCTGTGAAACCATTTAAATGAGGCAAAGCAGAGCAGCATGAGATCAAGTTCTGCATCGTCGAGAGGTTGCTGCGTCGCTGACATCTTCGTGTGGAGCAAAAGAACTCTGCCACCGTCTCTTCGAAAACCACGATCAAATTAGCCCGCAATCACATTAATATTCTACTGGTCAGCAGGTGCGGTCAAGAATTCCTCCACTACTGCCGCTGCAACAGATGTTATCGATCACCTAATGAAGTCATGAATGCCGAGGTACCCCCGGTAATGAGTTCCAGAGCAATTAATTACCTGCGACTGCTTTTTCTTGCGTTGTAGGGTCTCGGAATTCCGCACAGACCCGTAAGGCATCACACACCATAACACAATATAGTGGCTCTTTGCACAGAAAAGGTAACTGAAATACAGTATATTATATCACGTTGATGCTTGCGTTTTTTCAGGACTTCAACATGACATTGTGAACAATATGAAGCTTTAGCATTGTCATACTTTTTGTATGATATCCCGTAAGTTACCACGCAAGAGTGTAATTTTGTTTCCCCCATGGCCTGTGGATGCCTAAACTGTCCACCAAGTTTGGGTGTTTCTTTTCAGGGCCACCGAATCACGTTACCAGGTGGCAGTAGACAGTAGAGCCCTGGACTTGCTGCCTCACCCATCGAACTCTTGACTCAATATTGGCAACCCCTCTCCCTCTCTGTTGTATTTCGACATTGATAAAGCCGTATTGAATTGGCCAGATTCCACGTACATAGAGAATCGATGTTATGCGAAACATGCGCATGTCCCGCCGCGGTGGTCTAGTGGCTAAGGTACTCGGCTGCAGACCCGCAGGTTGCGGGATCAAGTACCAGTGGCGGTGGCTGCATTTCCGATGGAGGCGGAAATGTTGTAGGTCCATATGCTCAGATTCGGGTGCACGTTAAAAAACCCCAGGTGGTCGAAATTTCCGGAGCCCTCCACTACGACGCCTCTCATATTTGATTGATTTGTGGGGTTTAACGCCCCAAAACCACCATATGATTATGAGAGACGCCGTAGTGGAGGGCTCCGGAAATTTCGACCACCTGGGGTTCTTTAACGTGCACCCAATCTGAGCACACGGGCCTACAACATTTCCGCCTCCATCGGAAATGCAGCCGCCGCAGCCGGGATTTGAACCCGCGACCTGCGGGTCAGCAGCCGAGTACCTTAGCCACTAGACCACCGCGGCGGGGTCGCCTCTCATATTCACATGGTGGTTTTGGGACGGTAAACCTCACAAACCACCACGATAATATTCATGTGATTTGTTCGCATTTCCTTTTTTTTTTAAACCCGGCGCTTGCCTTTTTCCTGTTGGGAATGCTTTGTAATCGATAATGCGCACGCCGTTCGTGACCGGGAACTTCCGGAAGTGTGGTGATAGTGCCAGGAAAGTACTCGTGGGCACGGTGGAGCGGCAACGATGCGGTGGCTCGGAAATCCTATTTTCCTTTTTGTGCAGTTTGTCGCCCGATTGGGAACGTCGCTCCCACGTGCGGATCCAGCACATGCCAGCTACTCTTTACTGATATTGTTGGCAGCCCCGATCTGCATGGATCCAGCCTTGCATCAACTGCCACTATCTGATGGTGGCATTTTCTCAGTCGTCACCTTGTCCACAACACTGCGGGCGACTGCAGCGATACAAGAGGATATAAAGACCGCGGAATTCTTCTGTTCCTTCAGTGCCTGGGCACGGTGGAGCGGCTACGATGCGGTCACTCATAAATCTGATTTTGATTTTTGTGCAGGGTAGTAAACCTCCTTTACTATAGTGTAAGTGAACCACTAACATATGTCTACAGCTCCTACCATGCTCAAGTGTCCTATTTGAATGTGCTTGCGAATGCATGCATGTCACAAAGATTTTACTATGTTGCGGAGATGTCGAAGTAAACCCTGGCCCTGCAATTACTAACAAATAAATACCAGACGCGACTACTAAGCTGTCTCTGAAATGAGACCACCGTCCTGATCAGCTTATGGAAGCTCTTGCTGACGTAAAAATAAAACAGGAGGCAATAGCGCAAACTGTTGCTGATTTAACGGGAATGTTATCGCTATAGTGGAAGCTTTCGTTGAGTCATGTGACGGTTCTGCAGTAGGCAGCGACGTGCCAAATCTTACCATTGAAACTCTCAAGGTGCAAGGCCGGAGACTCAGGTCCCGACTGGACGATCTTGAAGACAGGTCCAGGCGAGAGAACCTATTGATCGTTGGTATTTGAATAGCCCTAATGAGACTTGGGGCGCAGTCTGAAGGGCATTTTCGTGATCTCGTTTCCCGATCCCTTGACATGCACATTTCTGACGCTGAAGTTTCTCGAGAACATAGGTTATGTAGTTATGCCGCTTAAAAATCTCAGCCAAATATCGCCAAATTTTCGTCATCTAAACCCAGAGATGCTATCCTAGCGCAGCGGCAAAAGTTCAAAGGAACTGGTGTATTAGCTAGCACAGAGTTTCGCAAAAGCACGCGAAACTCAAGGAGGAAATTATTAGTATTTGCCAAGGCATACGGACAACCGTTCTTCCTACGCTTTAACAAACTGATCATGAAGAAATAAACTTACGTTGACTGCGCAGAAAGCGATAGTGTCTATGAAATCAACACACCAAACGAAGGGCAAGGAACCCTCCGGGTCTGCGCGTACTGACACTTCTAGCACATCATAGCTACGCCCGTCTCGTTGCTGCTCAGGAAATACTTTTTTTTGTAATGTGCGCAGCGTCCTGAATAAACATGTCGAACAGGCTTCTGCTATTGATTCCTGTTCCGCTGGCGTTGTTGGTCTGACAAAGACTTAGCTTTCTGCAAAAGTAAAAATTGGTTAAATGTGGGATTGTGAGAAGCGCTACAAATTTTACTGATGCGACCGTGATTACCAATCTCGTGGGGGTGTTCTGCTGACAGTTTCTGATAACCTTGCTTCACACATTATACCTGTCATGTCTTCACTTGAACTTGTTTGTGTTTGCGTGCTTATTGATTCTCGCGAAATAATATTTTGTATTTGCTATCGGTCCTCAACTGCATCATCATCTTTTTACCATGATCTGCACAATGTTGTTAATCAGCTGTTTGTCAGGTACCCAAGATCACCTTTGTTCGTTCTTGGCGATTTCAACTTTCTCGACATCATGTGGGAAAGGGACCCGGTTGCATTAAAGCACAACTCAATTGAAAGTAGAAAAGTTTTAAATTTTTGTCGCAATTTTAACATTACCCAGCTTGTCAACTCTCCCACTCGCGTTACTCTCACTTCCGCTAGTGTAGTAGACCTAGTACTCACCACTACACGTGATCTAGCTTCACCCCTTACTCATTACTCGAGAATCAGTGACCATTGTGTAATTAATTTCACAATAAAAGCATGGGTTTCCATCAAGAAAACAAAGAAAAACATTTAAGACATTAGCAAAGCAGACTTCGATAGAATGAATACAGAGTTCCAATCTTTTGTTGACCTATTCTTTACTGGTTTTGAGCAGCGATCAGTTGAACAGAAATGGTTAGCATAAAAGAATAAACTGCTAGATCTAATTGACAGGTTTGTACCTAGGAGGACAGTTTTATCTAACCTTCGTTCTCCGTGGTTCAATAGCACGCTGTAACGAATGCGCAATAAAAAAAGCGGCTATTCAGGCACGCAAAATTGGTTTCTTATCAAACATTTAACAGAGAATTCTGTACTGCGCTTACGAAAGCCAAAAAAGTATTTTTCAATGAAAATATTTCTTCACTGCTGCGCTCTAATTCACGTAAGTTTTGGAGCATCATAAGCGGAACTAAAACGCGAGATATCCAATTCATACAGTCTGACGTTCTGTCACTCTTAACGAGTGCTTCACCGTTCTTGCCAATGGACCCAATTATCATTGATGCAGTTGGTGTTGAAAGACTCGTTGTAAACTTGAAAGTGTCATCATCGGCTGGTCCAGATTGCATTTCATCAAAAATTTTGAAGTGTACCCAAGTCAATTCTTCTTTATTGTTGTCAAGAATTTTTCGAACAGTCATTACAACCGTCCACGCCGCCATCTGACTGGAAGGCTGGGTAGATAGTTCCTGTGCATAAATCTGGTGATGTACATTCCCACAGTAACCACCAGCCGGTATTGTTGACATTAATTCCAGTAAAAACCTTAAAGCATGCAATATACTCACACCTCGTTGGATTTCTAGCATCTCATTCCTTCTTTAGCATTTATCAGCATGGCTCCCGAAAAAACAGTGTCATGCGAAACACAGTTGCTGTGTTTTACTAACGATTGTTTACTAACGCAGATATTGAATTTGATACTGAGTGCATATTCTTAGATTTTGCGAACGCATTTGACTTCGTTTCACATGAACTACTCATTTTCAAATTTACTCTGCTGAATATCGACCCCAATCTACATATGTGAATAAAGGAATTCCTCTCTAACCGCAGTCAGTACATGACAGCTAACCAGTTTTGTTCACCTAATTTCGCCGTAACATCTGGTGTACCGCAAGCATCCGTTTTGGACCAGTTGCTTTTTTTAATTTACATTAACGATCTTCTTTCTTGTGTTTCATCCTCTACTGTCCAACTCTTAGCAGACCACTGTGCCCTCTACCGGAAAAGAACCAGTTTTGTGGATCATCTTAATCTTCAACGTGACCTAGATAGCATATTCTCATGGTGTAACACGTGGTTCATGACACCTAATATATCGAAATGCAAGAGCATGCAAGTTTCACGTCGCACTACCACCCACTATCTGCATACTTATTCCCTCAATAACATTCTATTATCATCTGTAGACACTTCTAAATATCTTGGTGTTCACATATCTTCTAAACCTTCCTGGAATGAACACACAGAATATCTGAATAACAACGCTAACCGCATGCTTTATTATTTGCGCCGTAACTTTTCTTCTGCTTCATCGTCACTCAAATTACCATTGTATAAAACATTGGTCAGATCCATACTAGAGTATGCATGTGCCATATGGGACCCAACTCATGCCATTATCATTCGATATCTCGAAACCAGCCAGAATCGCGCAGCACGTTTCCTCTTATTGAATTATTCACGTCATTCCAGTGCCACATCCATGAAGAGCACGCTAAATCTGCCTGCTCTTTTATTGCGCCGCAAATTGTCTCGCCTTCACCTTTTTCACAAAATCTATCATTATAACAGTCATTTGAAGGACGCCCTCTTTCATCCACCTCGATTCTTATCACCAAGAACCGACCATCGATCTAAGGTTGGCTTACCCTCCTGTCGCACGAGACTGTATGACGATTCATTTGTGCCAAGGACAAGCACCGCCTGGAACCACCTTCCCGCCTTCATCGCCTGTATAACGGACCTAAATTACTTCATGCTCACCTTACATGATGCCCTGTAAATTTTTCCCCGTCTTTTGTTTTTCTTTTCTTTAATTTTTAAATCTGCCCCTACTATTGTTTACACCATTACTTTCGGTAGTGCTTTCGGGCCTTGAAAGTACCTTAAATAAATAAATATATAAATAAATAAATAAATAAATGAAGATTATTGTTGTGTAGCAGAAACGCACCTCAAATACTAAATTACTTCATATATTCAAATACTTTAAATACTTCAAATACACAAATACTCAAACACCTCAAATACTCAGTGGAAGGCTGTCGCACTGGTGTCTTGGCTAATTCTTTTTTTGTTTTACAATTTTGGAACAGAATTCGTCTGTTGTTGATCTTCCAGTCGATGCTTTTCGTTTGTCACTACAAGATGTGTGCTTTTTGTGAATGCGCAGTCGTTGCTTTACAAATGTTTGACATTTTCAAATGCAAAATTGTGTAGCATTTTTTACAGTGAACTGTTTCTTTTTGTCACCCTCCTACAATATTACCCACTTGGGATATGAAGGTTGCACTAATATAATAAAATGAAATAAAATAAAAATAAAATAAAGCGAAGTATGTGTAGATGAGAAGCAGCGGCGGCTGACGCTAGCATTCATCGCCGTATTGTGGAAAAGAGAAACCTGGGAAAGCGCAACGCACGCTGGGTGGACAGGTGTTTCAGACTGGAACTTGGCGATCACTGCAATAATAGGCAATAAGAGATAGACTACTCCTATTGGATACAAAGACCGACAGTCCGCTTTTAATTAACGCACCCGCAGCGAATTTGCATTGTTCAATAACGCACAGGAGAAATCTACCACCGGCACTACCTTGGAGGTCCAGATCGAGTGCCTATATATACGGGGTTGCCAGTGAACGGATGTGCAGCACAAGCAGTTGGTGTTTTCAATCAAGAAACTCGCTAGCAGACGCTGCCTGCGTCGGCGTTGCGAGGCGTGAGAGTGGTGAGCGTTAGAGAGAAGAGAGAGGGGAAGGGGATGCACTTGCGCACTACGAGTCATCACGCTACACACCAGATTGTGCTCGATCATAAGAAGCTTCACATCTAAAAAGAAAAATATCGTGTTCAAAAATATGGCATAACGAATAAGTACAATAGAAGAAATCAGAATAAATACATGAACTAAACATGAAAATCATAAAACAGTTATAACAAGAATAAACATCGTGAGCATGAACAGACTGTGTGTGTAAGGTCATGTTAAAAAAATGTAGAGTTGTTCTTTGTATTCCGTACCAATTGCTTAGCTATGGCTGGTGCTTTATGAATGCCCTTGAAGCCCATATTTTTAGCCACCTATTTACGAGACAGCTTGGGGTATGACAGTAAATGCGCCCTCTTCGGAAAGTTCATTTCAAGGTATCTGAACGTGGCTTAACTCACACTGACAAAGCACCTGCTTACAACATTTCACAGGCATTGATGCCCCCGTATTAGAGAGAAAGAGGAAGCGAACTAACTTTATTGGGTTGGAAAACAAGGGGCTTAGGAGCTAGATGGGCGGGGCCGCATATCCAAGGCTACACTGGCTTGCGCCGCCAGTCGGACGTGGTCCAGGAGTGTTAGTTGCACCTCCAGGTCCGAGCTAGCGAGGGGTGCCTCCCAGTGCTCCAAATAGTTTTGTATTCTATACATACGCTGTAAGCGATTCAGTTCATTTAGCCGTTCAACACAGCTCCCCGAGATATAGTAAAGGGTCGGTGGCGAGTCGCGACATCACGGACAATCGCGCCCATACAAAGTTGGATGAAGTTTGTGCGGTCGTAATAACTTAGGATAAACTCATTTTTGAATTTTACGGAGGTCTATGGCGTCTTTCCTTTTAAAAGATTTGTGCAGAAATATGGCACCCCCGTATTAGCTATTTCTGCTTTTCCTATATTGTTCACATCTCTCTTTCTCTCTCTTTGTGGCAGTTTTCTTCTAATGTTCTTCCACGGTATTGAACAGATCTGACGACACGTGCAGGTCCAGATGCAACGCTTGTTGGCGACAGCCCCGAAACGAACTGGTTTTCTCAGAGAGCGTGGAAGGAAGATTCTATTTGAATTGTAAACCATAAACATGGCAGATCCGGAGGAGCAAGACGCAGCATCACAGAAGCAGGAACTCTCGCGCTTAACAAACAAAAAGGGGCGCCTGCTGGAGAAGCACTTTTTTGCTGCTCAGGAGGAACTTTGCGCAGCGCGACTTCTTCACACATTGTTGCTCTATTCAGTATGCAACGTCAATACTTTGGCGTTCATTATTGCGTGAACCAGTGCATTTGTGTATGCGTAGCGTGCATTTTAAAACAGGACATTGGTACGAATGCTGTGAAGGCGTGATTACCGGCGTCTTTTTTCTTTATACTCCAGAGGCGTTGATAGCTTTAAAATAGCTGACGGTTTAATTATCCAGCTTGTTCCGCTTGGAAACTCAGAGAGTGCGTCCTTACGGCTGCAGTGTTCGACCTCTTTATCTGGAATAATACTCTCGTTATCAGGGGGCGCACAAAACTAGAAAGGTGATGTTTGGGATGATTAACATCAGAGTTACTTGTACAGCTTCTCAATGACCCATGCTTCCGAATGCGTAAACGGCTTTTGCAATACCAGGATAGCACTTTTATCTGGAATAAAAGCATTGGAACATTTTTCAGAATTATGAAACATGAATCTGATATCAGATTTCCCCTGTATGACACAAAATTATTCGCGCAATTTGCCATTGTGGAAACAAAACACTGTGTGTAGATTTGTTTGTTTTTCATGGTAAAAAAAATTGGCAGATCCTACGTACAGTGAGAATCAATGATATGCGAAGCACGAACGAGAAATGTTGATAAGAAACCTAAATCAGCACAACGTTACGACGTGGAGGTAAATGATGCCACACATGACTTCCATGTCATGATTAACATGTCTGGATGTGTCGTTCACCTTCGTCAACTATTCACGGGACGTGATACCAATTTTAGTGTATGTGGAGCCAGGGAAATGACCACGAGCACGCTATGAGTGTGGTATGTTGTCATGTTCTCACATGACACGCGTATCAGGATCATCATGCATCACACCAGTCTTATATTTCGTCATTCATTCACGTCACGTAAAACCAAATTTACGTAATACCAATAAAATGGCCGCGAGCACATCACGAAGGGCCCAATATACTCAAATTTAGGGTTCAAGCGCGCACACGTGGGGCGTAGTGACGCTGCGTTAGCAAAACGCGAGACCTCTATAGTCTGACGCCAGGCGTGACCCGACGGCAACCGGCGCGAAATGCGACATGCTGCACTTCGCACCGATGCGTTACCTAAACAACACTGCGTTTCCTTCCTATCGTGGCGGAGGGACGCCGGACGCTCTAAAACGCGCATGCGTCAAAGCAACTCAGTGCGGTGTGCACCTGCGAGTATATGGCAGGACCGGCGCCTGGCATGGCAACGCCGGCGTAACCCAACGAAATGAACGCCAGCGAGCACGCGCACCGCGTCACGTCGGAGTGTATTGGCACCTTGACTGTGGCTTGTAGTCATGTTTTCATATGACACGCATCTCATGGATATCATGTGTGCACCAGTTACAAACATTCGTCAGCCATTGGCGTCACGTAATACCAAATTCGGCTTATGTGAAGCTGGCAAAACTGCCGCGAGCGCATCATCAGTGTGGGATGTAGTGATGCTGTTACATGACACGCATGCCGTGATTATCGTGTTCGATAGTGTCGTTTACCTTTGTCGTCCATTCGAGTCGTGTAATACTGAGTTTGGTACATGAAGAGCTAGCGAAACGGCTGCGAGCGCATCATGAGCGTAGTATGTGGTTATGTTGTTACAATACACAATGTTTATCATGTTTGCTCCAGTATCATACCTTTTTCATCCATTCACGTCTCGTAATACCAAATTTGGTATAAGTGAAGCTAGCGAAATGGCCACCAGCGCATCATTAGCTTTGCATGAAGTCATGTTGTTACATGACTTGCATCTCGTGATTATCATGTTTGCACCAGTCACATACTTTCGTCATCCATTCATGTACTGTGATGTGACGCTAGCGAAACGGCCGTGAGTGCATCATTAGCGTGGCATGTAGTCACGTTGTTACATGACACGCATGCCATGATTTTTATGTTAGGTTCTGTTGCTTGTGTTCGCCATGCACTCATGCCATAGCATACAAGTTTTGCAATATGCCATGTGAACGAAACCACCGCACAAGCTGCTGGACTGTGAAATGTAAATCAAAACATCCATGACATACATGTCAGGATTTTCTTGTTATGTCTGGTAAAATATGCTCGTCATGGAGTGATGTTATGCCATACCAAGTTTGGTATCGATATCATCACCCAAACAGCCAGGAGAGCTACGTCGTAGGCTGCTAGATAGATACATACGCTCAAAGTCGCGCTGAAGATCGCTAATAAATGCTTCACATTTAAAAGTCGCACAATCTAGGTACCTAAGACAACGCAAAAAAGTGGCGTACCCTTAAGCTTCGCCTTTAATAGTTGAGCGTGATATCAAAGTCCAGCCCCTAGTGCGTCCTTCCACCGGTAAGTGCATACTTAGTAATATGTTTTGTTAAGCACACACACACACACAAATGCGTGTGCAAGCGCAACTTATCTATAGTAAATGCAGTGACTGTTCAGTGTGGCCACTTCCCTAGAACGGCGCTTTGCTGTAGTCGACACTCGTTTTTCACAATGTCTCACAGATGCCACACAGACACACACACACACGCGCGCGCGCTCTCGAATGGTACTATCAGCGTGAGATGAAACCCGAACAACGACAAGCCTTTGCGAAAGTGTAGTGCGTGCCGTCCAGTTATCACCATTGACAGGCGCGTGCATTCTGTTCGGCGGCTTTGCGCATATACTCGGCTGCTGACCCACATGTCGCGGGATTGAATCCCTGCTGCGGCGGCTGCATTTCCGATGAAGGCGGAAATGTAGGCCCGTGTGCTCAGATTTGGGTGCACGCTAAAGAACCCTTGGCGGTCGAAATTTCCTGAGCCCTCCACTACGGCGTCTCTCGTAATCACATGGTGGTTTTGGGGTGCCTAACCCCACATATCAGTCATTCAGTCAGCTTTGCGCATATATGCGTGGCTGTGAGTAGTGATAATTGAACGGCATGCACTATACCGTCGCAAACAATTGGCGCTGTTCGCGTTTCATTTGACGCTGATAGTGCATAGAAGTTTTTGATCTAAAGCAAGGGTCGCATGGCCTCCAAGATATTGGCCGCGCACTCGCCATCTAGGACAATGCCTCAAAGATGGTAACACATTATCTAGCATTTGCTGTTCGCTTGATTAACGCCAAGGAGGAATAAAAGATTGTTGGAGTGGAAATGATTACCCATGAGTGAAGCCGTTCCTCTAGCAAGATGGCGGCTATGGCGGCCATCTTACTAGGGGCATGATAAATTATCGCCAATTAGCGATTAAAAACGAAGCGTTTCCCTACAGCGCCCAACGAGTTTAACGTGAGAGCTCTTTCGGGTCACATAGTGCTCCAAGTGCGTCTTACAGTTACTACTTTTCCTTAGTGAGCCACTGATTGGAGGCAAAGTTCTTTGAAGACTCAGTCATCCATACTCGTTTCTGTGTGTTATTTCGTCGGGACCAACTATCTTTTAATATAGATTTAACGTAGCATTTACGTAACATAGCAAAGCCACTTGATCCTAAGTGGGCACCATCAGAAAAGAGAATGTTCCCGCCATCTTGTCAGTGGCAAAAGGTGGCTTCACTTCTGCTGGCAAGGCACTGCGGGAGCTTCCCCTCCAGCAATTTTTCTTTAATCCTCCTTGATCAACGCCTCTGGAAAGGCATGATATGTTTTCCGCTAGATGGACATAGTTGTCCATCTTTAGAGCTGTTTGAAAGTTCCTGTGTGTTTTTAGCGGCGATGGCTGCACTATTCCGGCCTTTTTTGACGTAGTTTCATGGCCTCCCAAATGCGCCTACAAATCACCAAATGGGCTCGTTTTCATCGTGATACCTGTCGAACAACATGCCCTAAGGAGACTCGTTCTACTACTTGGCATTTTTGTAGTGTTTTTTTTCCCGAAGCAGCTGCAAGTAACGTCGTAGCATTGTGGCAGGACAACTACTTGCCACGCGAACGGCTTGGGTTTGATTGTCAATGGCACTGAAAAATTTCTTCTTTATTTTATTTGCTTCTTTCTCGATGTTTCGCTCACTACCAACGGTGCCGACAGCAACGGCGGAATTTCTGTGACACGATCTCTCTAACGCTATCACGTCGATATATCTTGACTTATGGAGCGTCAAACATTTACCTCCCTCTACGTTGAAAGAGAACCATCAAACGTAGCCATTTTTTTACACCCGCCCATGAAAAGGCCTTAGGAATGCTAATGCGTGACTGTTACTACGACTTCTCGCCAATGCATTGTGGGGCTGGCAACTAGTTAATGTTGTCATGCGTGTTTTAGTGGAAGCTATATTAATTTTGTTGCGGGGTCGTCAGACACCTGTCACGTGGTATGGGTCTTACCCTTCAACCCGGCCGTTCTAACATCCGCTGACAAACTGAGAGAACTATGCGACGACTCTCCTCGGCTGCCACAACTTACAGGCCAAACAGCTCTTACGATAGGGGCGGCTGCGTGGCGGTCATCGCTAATGAAGTGCCGAACTATAAACCAACGCGTAGCATTGTTAAGGATTAGTCCCTTAGGGGTGCATCTCAGAATACCACCTTTTCCTCTCGAGGGCCCATGAATGCTTTCCCCAGCCTCATATTTTGATCCAACTTCTGCCGTATGGCATATGTGTTCATATTGGAAACACTTGTTAATAGTTTTGTTATGCAAAAAGTTCTAGAGGTAACGCATGTGATCTTGCGTATGTGCAAGCAAATAATGTCACTATAATAGTGTAATTGTTTAGATTTTACGTGCCAGATTAAGCATATAGTCATGAGGCACAAACTTTAGACTCACTGGGGACATTTAGCGTGCACCTAAATGTATGCAAACGGGTGGACTTTGTATTTCCGCTCCACCGAAATGCGTCCGCCGCCACCGAGTATCGAACCCGCACTCTCGAGTTTTGCTGTGCGGTACATGATGGGGTAAAATAACACGACGGGTAAACAAAAAGACTCGTAGGAGCATCGCGCTCTTGGGTATCTGGTATTGTATCACTCGAACTTACAGAAAAAGAAAAGCAAAATATACACTACACTAGTCGTAATGGCTAATTCTATACAATGGGATGCATGTGTCTATTGATATAGTTCCTACTTGGTGCTTTTTTAGACCGCAAGTTTCCGCCACGGCGGTGTACTTTAGGGGGCTTGGCGACTGGCCTGAAGGTTGCGGGTTTGATCCTAGCCGAGCGGGTTGCATCTAAGTGGAGGCGAAATGGTAAAGGCCTGTGTGCTGTGCGATACCAGTGCACGTTAAAGCGCACGGGATGGTCAAAATTTTCAAAGTCCTCCACTGTGGCGTTCCTCATAATATTATCGCGGTTTAGGGATGACCACAGATATTGAAAAAAAATATAATAAATTAAGAGCGCAGGTGTGAGGCGCCTTTACCTGCGTCGAGCGTTGTCGTCTTCGTCGTATCCAGCAGAGCAAAAGAGGACAAAATAGATGGGACAAGACGTGCAGCAGAGCCTGAAAGACGATGAAAGCGAGGAGACTCGGAGATGGGCGAACGATAGCGGTGAGACACCAGGCTTCACAGCAGCTACCTGCGGCGCCACAGTTTTCTAGAGGTGTTAGTAGGGGACGCTGGCATGTGGTCGTCGATGACGTCATCGCTTTGGTACGCGGTGGAGGCGTCCACCGGTGCCACACATGGAAATAAAGCACTGCATAAACGGAGGCTTTTCTGAACCAGCTGTTCTGGAAAGCGCTCACACGCTGCCTTCTGGGCCTTGAGGAAGCGACCCGCTTAGCGAGGATGATGTGCTATGCTCCGTCTCTGGTGGTTTATGGACTGGGCTGCGCGAGGTTGTTCTGCGCGAAGTAACGCTACTCACGGTGTGGTATGAAACTGTACACATCTTTCACATATTTCCTGCCTCAACTATTGCAAAATCAAAACAGAAAATGCATCAACAGATGCATCAACGTTTAAGTCAAAACACATAAGCAGTTGTGCACTATATTCACACTAGGCAGTATAGCAACCATCAGTGAAATTCTTTCTTTCCTCTTCCAAGGCCGCCACTGCCAAGTTGCACTAACACTCCAGGTGCGTTGACACTTTGAAATTTCATTCACAGGCTTACACTGTCTTCGTCGCTGCTTCTGCGGCAGTTGCAAGCGTTGCAAGCATTCGCCTGAGAGAAGAGCCAACCTAAAGGCGAAATAATGACTCCTAGTTCCTACGCTAATTTTCGCCCTTTCCGGTGCTAGGCCTTGGCTTCATAATTTGGTGTCATGGTTTTCCCGGACATGGTCCCTGCACGCAGTGCAATGGACGCCCGCTTTCATCCCTACATCATCTTCCTATATCCGCTATTTATTTTCGTTCTCGCGTGGTATACACTCCCTCCCACCATCTTGCGGCTTGTCTTTTTACGATCTCACTCATCTTGTATGTGCCTACATTCCACCCTCCTCTCCACCTTTCCCACAGCTCATTACCATAACTGATGGCCCCCTGGGGTGCCGTTTATATTATTTTCGAGGCTGTTTTAGTACTCACTACAGTTGTTACTTTTTTGTTTTTCCCGTTACGTTTAAGTGTCTTCTTCTATTATTGAAATGTTTTCAATATTTTTTTTACGTTTTTCTTTTTTATAGCCACGACACTGCATCAATAAGTGCTGTTTGCTTTTCTGTAATATTTAGTTATATGCAGTTTAGAAAATTCTCTCATTTTGATGTAACATCGGCTAATCTTTTTTGACAGACAATGAAATCCACAGGAAGTACAGTGATCAGAAAATATTACTGAGAACTAATAGATAGTGATGCCAAGAAAAGTAAACCGTATGCTCTTTCTAGTACTTATCATAATGATGTGAAGAAAATAATGAGGACGAATAGATTCGAAGGCTTAAACTGTGGACGTTTTAGGCGGCAACTTATCTTCTCGAGCACTTTTCTTTCAACTCATTTACTTTACATTTGCAACAAATAATACACCATATACTTGCCTTGGCATTATTGTCTCTTAGTTCTCGTTACTATTGGTATTGACAAAGAAAAACGTGCCTTTAAATTTCCCTGCTTTCTCCTTTTGAAACGCTACATTCCAGGTTCAGCAATCAATAATATTCCTATTCAATGAGAAGAATAATGGCTAAATATGAAGTAGCGAGCTGTTCACTTTGTTAGTCCTGCTTGTAATTTGCTGATATGACAATAACAAACTTTGCATAAAGGCAACACAAATATGCCACACAGTGAATCGCTAATGGCTTTGGAGGTGTTGCGTCAGCTAAATTGTAAGAAATTAGGATTGACTTCTAAAGTTTGTGGTAAAGAAAAGTGTACTAAATCCTACGCTTAGTCGAAAACATTATACATACAGCCAGATTTTCATTATATATTTTTCTACACACGTTTAGACTACTGCCGCTGCCGATCGGAGCCGTCATGGCTACAAGCAGCACTCACTGATGCATCAACGTTTAAATGCCCACATATACTTCATAATATGAACGGGGGGTTGGCCGCCACACTATCTATGATGGTAGAGCGCCGGACGTGTTTATTCTTCAAATTTACATTACACTTATTACAAAAAAAAACATACCCTATACTTCCCTCATTATTGTCTGTTAGCAGTCAAAAATACTGTTTCCAAAACGTTAATGGGTTTCCAATTTGAGGAGCTGTTCATGACAGCTCTTGTAATAGATATTGTTAATGTTTGAGAACCTATGTTCGTTTAGTAACAGCGGGCAAATATAATTGACATTTGCTGCCCAAATAGATGCTAACACGAAAGTGGTCGGTAGTTTAATTGAAAACGGCTGTCACTCTCACTAGGCGTCATCTCGTCGGTTCATGGGTAGTCACAGCTGCGCACTGGTGAAGAAGGCTTTGTAGCAGAAAGCGTGTATGACAACTCAAGTGCAGAAGCCTAGCAGCATGACAGAGAAGCAGTGGCACTGGCAGAACGCAACTCATAGACAGCCTAACGGTTCTCTGCCATTTTTCCTCTTCGCATCATGAGGCATTTTTAAGGTGGCAACAAAAATGTACGCTGGGAAGCCTGCCTCTGCGTCTCGTTCTCTGCAATGTAGCATCTTCCACCAACCTCCACAATCAAACCACATCCAGGTCGCTGCCATTGACATGAAATGGAGTTTTTCGTTGACGTGCCTTATCAACCTTCGAAGAATTCTTTTTCACCGCCAATTGCTCACTCAATGAAAACAAAAAAATGCCCGGAAAAATTCGGCTGAACTGGTCAATGTAGCAGCCCAGGCTATAAGCTCAACGTGAAAAAAAAACATAAATGAATCACAGCCCGCTAAGAAAAAAATACCAGCCAGACATAATTTTTGTTTTTCTTTCCATCTTCAAAGGACGCATTCCTCTCCCATCTCTACGTACACCATTCGTTCACAGTCGTCAGTCGCTCATTTTGTGTCCTGATCTGTATTATGATGGTACAAACAGGTGGTGAAAAGCCAGCGTTGAAAAGCCAGTGTTGATTCCTACCGAGTAAGTTCGTTAAGAATAGAGCCGGGAATGAAGGCAGTGTTCATAACAGCGTTTGCCAAAGAAGCCACCTGAAAAAGCTTCAGACGCACTTTGCGAAATCGTGCGTTTCTGCGAAGGGTGCAGCGCTGAAAGAAAGTGGAAAAGGGGAGAGTTTATTATGGCAGAATCTGCTATAGTTCGCTTTGCAGCGACATTCTTTTCGGACATCTTCTCACTGCTCATTTCTGCTGACGTCACTGTGGCACGCAATTTTCTCTCAGCGAATGGCTTCTCCTTCAGTAGCTTCTGGCTCCCACGTCATGGCAGCGCGGCTTTTACAACCCAGCACTCACTTTTTTTTCTGCCACAGTATTGCAGTCTTCATCGTTGTAAAACTTAACACTTGTCTTTTTTCCAGAACTTGAAAGTTCGAAGCATTTCGTTGCGTACAGCAAGCAGTTTTGGTGTCTATCAACGTATCGATCTGTCTAGCCGCTTGCGTCTAGTGTGCTCTCGGTATCACCCCAAAAAATTGACAAGAACTAAAATTAGTGGCTCAGACCCGCGGGCGAGTGTGTACCACTGATATGTGTGTATGTGCCACAGGTGATTGTTGTCCATCACCTGTGCCACATCGGCGAGAAGACATACGACTAACTTTAACGCGTGATCGTTAATTTGATTGATTGATATGTGGAGTTCGACGTCCCAAAACCACCATATGATTATGAGAGACGCCGTATGGTGGAGGGCTGCGGAAATTTCAACCACCTGGGGTTCTTTATTGTGTGCCCAAATCTGAGCACATGGGCCTCAGCATATTCACCTCAATCGAAAATGCAGCCGCCGCCGCCGGGATTTGATCTCGCGACCTGCGGGTCAGCAGCCGAGTACCTTAGCCACTAGACCTCCTCGGTGGGGCAAGTGATCAATACGAAAAAAGCCAAAGCTTTTCCGCAAAGGCGAAGCAATGAACGCAATAGCAACAAATCGGTAAGTGCCACACCGAATGGAAGCAGATTGAAACGTGCTCCACGTTTCTTACGTACAAATGACACACAAAGCGTACTCTCCGGTACAGATGAACTCGAATAAGTGTCTCAGTTGTTACTTCGCTGCGTCTGAAAAGCACGCTTATTTGAGAACAGAGAGTGTGCAATGAGGCAGTGACCATTGCGCACTCGGTACCTACAACGGAATCGTTCTAGTGAAAGACCATAGCCAACCAAGACGTACGATCCTCTCCGACGTGAGACAAAGGCAAAAAAGTGAGTGTCTACCCTCCTCTTTTGTGCGGGGCAAATGCGCGTGGCAGATGAGAGCGCGCTCCATTCATTTTGACCAGTCGTGACGATGTGTTAAAGCGCGCTCATTCGCCATCTTGATGGTAATCCGACAAACACAATAGTCCCCTCCCCTCGAGATGCCCGTCAACGGCGGTAAGTGGTAGATATAAATAGCTTGCTGTTTTAACGTTGAAGGAGGTCACGTAGAAAAAGTTTTAACAATTTAGAGTATGAGGTACTCTACTATGGGAGAGCATAAAGCTGTCCCGTGTGTGTGTCGGTTGGGCACTAGGTATTCTGGCTTTGTGACATCACGGCATATTAGAAATACAATGATATTACACAGTAGGGTTGCGCGTGTGTCTCTTCATGTTTTGGTGTCTCGTTACCTTGTGCTACATTCTTATTCAGGCAAACGCCATAAGAAACATATGACTTTTGGGCAGCTAACGCAATACTAAGATGTTTGTGGTGATATTTCTACTACACAATTACTTATATTCGTTTCTTTTATTAACATTCTTTACGTGATGGGCATAAAGAAGTTGTGCTGCGCATTATTGCGTATGCATACGACATCGCTCTCGTAACCTGAAAATGAGACATGTAATACGGAGCCTGCAAAAAATGGGTCTTTGTTCAGTGCAATAAATCACGGTCTGCATAAAGATACGTTCCAATGGTTGTTTTGACTTCCATGGGTGTGGTAAAAGAATTTCTTATAATAAACAATCATTGCAGGCTTCAGAGAACTATTGCCAAGAGACTTGGAATACGTTCAAGCTGTTAAGGTAATAGGCGTTTACTTTGAGAAGGAGATGTTTCGAAAAAGACCTGGGACGAGATACTTAAAAGATCCACCGATGTCATAGCAGCAGCCACTCATTTAACCTATCACTAACGGCAAAAGCAACAGTCATCAAAAACAGGCCTGTGCTTTGGCGTTTTTACATAGCACACATCGCCCTTCTACCTCGCCGTGTAACAGGACGCTTCGCCTCAATTGCGGGAGCCTTCTTCTGGGGAGGAAAATCAGCAAAAAGTACAAAGGAAATTTTTACAGCTTCCCACAAACATGGAGGCTTGAGTCTCCCAGACATACCGACATTCACGAGAGCGCTGGCTGCAAAAACAACACAGAAGCTGTTCGATGACAGCAACTACCCGGGGTACAGGCTCTTGATGTACTCGAGCAGTACACTTAAAGGTTCTTTCACGGCCAATCCGCACATGTGACCACGAGCAGAAATTTCACTGAAGTTTTCAGAGTTTCCAGTGACTTTGAAACGAACAGTGGAATCAATTGGTTCATGCAGTATGGAGATGGTTTCATCGCAGAAAATAAGCGAAATGGTGACAGTAGCACACTGAGCAAAGAGGAAGAAACAGCATCCTGCAAGAAAAAATGATGATTGATATGTGGGTTTTAACGTCCCAAAACCACCATATGATTATGAGAGACAGCCCTAGTGGAGGGTCCGGAAGTTTTTGACCACCTGGGGTTTGTTAACGTGCACCCAAATCTGGCACACGGGCCTACAACATTTCCGCCTCCAATGGAAATGCAAGCCGCCGTAGCCGTGATTTGAACCCGCGACCCTGCGGGTCAGCAGCCGAGTACCTTAGCCACTAGAACCACCGCGGCTGGGCTGCAAGAAAAAATGGAAACAATGGCGTTGCAATCGCGTACCTAATCAGGTGCCGAATTTGACTGGTTGAGAAGATGGAGGGCATTGCCCTGCGCGAGACGGGTTAGCACATTGGGAGTCGTTCCAAATGACCACTTGCTCAAACTGCGGCAAAACAGAGACAGCCCAACGTGCTCTGTTTCAGTGCTCTGTGGCTAGGGGCGTCTGGCACATGGACACTGCCTCCTTGGCTTTCGCACGGCCCGCATGGGAACAGAACGCGGGTTGTTTACAAGACTGGTCTTTACAGTAACCTTGTACGTACAGTGGCGCTGACGCTGTTTAGCGGAAGTACGGCACAATCCGCAAAGAGGCGCCTATCCAGCACTACAGAAAATACGGCTCCATTGTGTGGAATTACCTAGATCAGCAGCTGAAAGCACACGGCGAAGAGGTCTCCTTCGACGATGGCACACACGTTTCTTCAAAGTAAGAGAAGGACAGCTGAGGTCTCCAGTTGTCCCGTACTATCCATGCGCCCATTCTAGTACGCATGCACAAGTGTTATCCTGTAAAATGCGATTAACTTGATTCATTTTAAATTTTTTCTTTGACTTGTAACATTTGAATTTTCAGTGATCAATTAGATTTTGGTGCTCATTGAAAAAATGTATACACTGTGTTCACTTGTTTTCGATGTTTCGTTTGTGTACGTACAAGTTAGGTGTACAATAAACTTCCCTTTTTATCATTGCTGCTAATAGAATTCATGTCAAGACTTGACTAGGAACGAGTAACACGATTGCATATCTGCTTGTACTCATTGAAAATATCTAACGCTATTGAACTCAACTCTTTGAAACATGACCATATCTCTGAGAATCAATGAAATGAAGAGGAAATGGCCAACCAATTGCACAGTTAGAAAGCGTTCCTTAGACGAAAAGAAAACATAAAAAATTGGTACTTTCCACTTCCAAACGTGAATGTATCCCAAGTGCAGAGGAAATGCCTCATATAGAATATTTTCTTTCAAATATCTTTTTTACCTTTTAAGTGCTCCTGTTTCTATAGAAATGCTGTTCTACAGGCACTGTAGAAAAGAAACAGATTTGACACCTCTAAATAATCTAATCACGCTAACCAGAAAAGGAAACCGAATTACCTTGGAGTTTATATGCCACGCACACAGTAAAAACGTCGTGTTCATTTCAGATTACTTGCATCAGGATGTAAGCAAATAACTACTTGTAATAGAGCCAAAAAAATAACGTGGAAGCGAAGGTCGGCGAAGACGGGTATACAGATACTGGCGCCAGCAAGCGCCGTACCATGTCGCGGTGCTTCGGCTTCACCTGTTGTTACTTGTTATGCTGCAGTTGTTCGCAGTCGGTTGCGTCTAGCTACAACCGCAAGATATCTGTAGAGTAATTATTAAACCATACGTTCTTATCTTGCAGTTTGAAAACCTCAAGCGTATCACATAACATCGGTTGGAAATAAAGCAGGATATTTTTTGGTTCTGCTTTAACCTTGGCTGTAACTTCGCTGATAGCGTGTGGTGAAAGAAACATTAATTTTAATAAACCTGTCCCCTCCAGCAAGTTTTTTTCCTCATCGCGAGCGAACTTTTTTACATGGACGCCCAGGTCTGCGATCTTGTAACTGTGAGAATCCTGTAACTAGGCAGTTTTTGAAAAAAAAAAATAGCTTTCTCTGCAGAATTGCCAATCCCACTCTACATAACTCTCATTCAGTTAATGAGCTGACGTGCACATCTTTGGCATGTATTGCTTGCATGTGAAAGTACGCCGCCCTGCAGGCATTCTGAAACTAACTTACCGAGGATTGGAAACAGCTGTACTTTTTGGAAGCTTCTGGCATGACAGCGAAGCTCCGCTCAACCTCTATATGAATTCACTAAAAAAATTATGGTTACGAAAACTTCCTTAGTTATTTGTTCTGCATTTGGCAGATTATGACACTACGCTCACAGACGCTAACAGGTGGCTATTTACAGTGAAGTTCACGTCCTGTATTATCATTTCAGACAAAAAATAAACTAACACACACGAAATAGCCGTGCTCAGCATAATGTTTCATCGCTGCACGTGTAACTGCTACTTGCAACAGAAGCCGCCTATATCGTGTCCAGGCCAATTTGTAAAGAAATGAATTAGAAAAAATTCTAACGTTTAGTAACGATAACAGATGAGAACAATATTATAGATGCTGCACAAATATTGTATTGTGCACCTCACTTGACCCTCATGAGTGAGTGCGCAGGTCTCACTGAATTGATTTTTACAGCGAAAGCTGTTATGCGATCACTTTTCGGGTCACGCGCAGTTGCATGTTGTCCGCCGCCCGCCGCTGCCACCCGCGACCAACGGTGTCCCTAATCATATCGCGCGAAATTAAAAAAAAAACTTCCACCAATGACACAGTAGGGCTTAGATCTGAGTCTGCTAGGTGCCAGTCCAATATTTTGCCACTGAGTTACGCCAGTGCTTATAAGTTGTCAAACTTGCCTTAGGCAAGCATGACCTAGCACCAATGGTACAGTGGGGCTCAAATCCAGGTCCACTGGGCGCCAGCCCAGTGTTCTACCACTGAGCTACACCGGTGCATGTGACTTGTTAAACTTTCCTAAGGCAGGCTTGATGTCGGGAAAGCAATCGCGTTAATAATTGTACTTATAACGCATTTTAAAACAGCAAACGAACAACCAGCCGTCGCACATGACTCCCACGTTTAAATTCATATATATACCCAATAAACTGGCTGGGGCGATTGTCGCCGTACAGTGGTAGAACATCAAACGCGTTATTAGAAGGTCGCAGGTTCCATTCCTGCTCACGGCAAGTTATCTTTCACCGACCTTTCTTTCTTAACACATTTATCATACAATTCGGTCTAGTAACCTCCCCTATACTTTCCTTTGCATTGTTGTTAGATTCCATTAATATTGTGTCAAAACACGGAACACGAGCCCATAAGTGTACACTTCTTTCCCTTATATATATATATATATATTATATATATATATATATATATATATATATAATATAGAGGTGTTGTACGCCGAGAAAGGTTCAGACGCAGCTTGGCAAAATGTGCTTTATCAGGCAGGTCTGGCTAATGCGCGAGCTACTACTACAGCCACCGATCATCATCGTCTTCTTTGTTACCAGCAGAGCGTCCGTTATTCAGATGCATTACAATTACTCCACGCGAAATAAGGAGCCAACCTGGCGACCTATGGACAAGTAAACACGCGAGGGTCGAGCAGGGCTTATGTCTCAAGACGTGGACAATTTGCTGGCCACGACGACGTTGGTCAGAAGATGGTTCCAGTGGCTCAATGAGGTAATTCACTGGTGACGTTTTTTGTAGCACGCGATATGCGCCGTGATACTCAGGGACCAACTTGGTAGAAAGGCCAGGTGTAGCAGAATGGACATGCAGCCAGACGAGTGAACCTGGATCGAGGAAGTAGTGTTATTTGATGCTCATGGTGGTGCTTTTGGCGTCCTTGGTCTTGGGTGGTGAATGATCTTGCCAGTTGGCGGCATTCTTCAGCGTATGTAGCGGCTTCAGACAAAGTCGTGGACTCTGTG